>NTHP01000451.1:194860-227703 GCA_003416845.1 Oplegnathus fasciatus
TTTTTTCATTTGATATTCTCTGTCATGCTGTCTCAGCTTAGTGCCAGCCTGCCAGGTCGTAAAGCATGCCCGGTAGGAGGTCTGCGGTGTTATGCATCCATAGAAATCGGACGAGGAAAGGGAAGCTGGAACTATTTGCACATTAGCACAGCCGAGAGCATATCTGAACAGGTAAAATGGCTGCTGAGCTTCTAATGTTTCAGAACGGCAGGGTTGAGTGCTCTCTGGATGAAATAGCTCGTCTTGGTTGTGGTTTAAAAACTGGGAGAGGGTTGCACTCAAGCATTAATTGAAACAGTCTATCACTGTGGGAAATCATCACTGGCCGCCAGCTGCATCCTGGGTAACATGGTGGCTCAGTTGTTAGCATGACAGTCCCGGGTTCAAGTGGAGCGGAGCTTAAGGTGATCACTCAGTGATTATTTTCATCTATCAGTTATTTTTGGAGTAATTCAGTTGTTGGAAAATAAGGACTTATGCCCATCAGGTTCCTGGAGCCCAAGGTGTCATTGATCAGTTGCTTGGAAGTTTGTTTGTACCGAAGTCTGCCGAATGAATGTGATGCAGTGTGACGTAAAGATGGACAGATTTTGGACAGAACGGACAGACAACAGAAAAAGCCTGGGAACCACTGGATTAGTTGATTAGTTCTTTAGCTGACTGACAAAAAAAATATTCAGTTCATCAGTTTTGATGATGGATTCATTCTTTCAGGCAAATATTCTCTGGTTCCAGCTTCTCAGATGTGAGGATTTGTTGCTTGTCTCAGTTTTATATCACTGTAAATTCAATATCCTCTGTGTGTACATATCTGTATGGACTGTTGCTCAGACAAAAAAAGCAATTTGATGCTTTATCTTGGGCTCTGGAAACTTACAATGTCCATTTTTCACTACTTTCTGACATTTTGTAAACTTAACAATTAATCGCTTATTCTAAAGAATTGACCACTTTATTAATAATGAGAGTACTTAGTTAGTTGGAGCCCTATTTGAATGGCATATCCTGCAGTTCCTCAGGCATATAAGTATATTAGGTATTAGGCATACTCCTGCCATTGCCCTTGACCAAGTTACCGGCCCTTAAAGCTGGAGTTAGTTCCTGGGCGCTGCTTTAGCACTGCCCACTGGGCCAAATGCAGAGGCTGAACGTCCCTATGGGGATTATTAAAGTTGAACTTTGGTTTTGTCTGTGGCTGCTAAGTTTGTCAGCTACTTTTAAAAGCCGCAGACCGGCATTTAATTGTCTGTTTCTATTCTAAAACTATTTTGTGTGGAAAAGTAGGAAGATGGAGGCCGGTCTTCTCCTCTATCAGTGCGTTCAGAGAGGTTGTGGAGCTGGTTGGCTGCTGAAGGAGTGATAGTCTGACCCTGAACTTCACTAATAACACCGCAGGGCACTGACTTGCAGCGTAATGTTTATCGGCTCAAACTGCAGCACTCTTGTGCCACTGTGTACGGCACTATCAGTGATGTTGAAGCTACCTCGCCCAGTCAGGCTAATTATCATTAAATGGAATGGTAAACTTTCTGTTCTGTGATCCCAGATTTGCCTGGAATCAGGGCTGTGTTGTTTTGTTAACGCGGTCAAAGGGCCGTTAGTTTTCCGGGGAGAGACTGTGGTCTGAGGCCGTGTTTAGCATACAGACAATGCTACCATACAAGGCTGGCTGAATACTGGTAAAAGCAGCTTTCTGTGGCAGGGTTGTGCCAAGATGGAGTCCCGGCTAGCCATGAGGGCCAAAATCAACATGAAGGAGGGGGGAGACACAAACAGACTAGTGTGTTTTGTTGTTGTTTTATAGCATAAAAATGAGTTTTTCTTTTTCATCTGTGGATATTTTGAACTTTGTGGTTCTGTGTAGCGAGGTGTGTGACTCTTTCCCATGGGACTCGGTGAGTACATCTTGTTGGGGCAGGGCAATATGGTTGAAATTATTATTATTATTATTATTATTATTATTATTATATTATCATCACAATATTCATACAAATATTGTGCTGATATATGGCAATATGACAAATGCATGCAAAATCACATGTCAACAATCAAGTTGATGTTCAGTGGAATGAACCGTGTTCTGCTGTACGTTTCCACTTTACACTTTCCCCCCCCCAAAAAAAACATATTTCAACATCCACATTTATTTGTCCAGGTGAGATATATCCATCTCGGAGACTTCTGCCTCCATCCCAGTGGAGCTGAGGGGAATTTTGTTTGTGGTGCTTTTTCAATTCCACGGCAACACCCTTTCCCAAAGACAGTGTGTCCGTTACTCTGGACCATCCGTAGACCTCATTGTGAACAGTTTTCAGAGGGACTATTTCTTTGGTAGAAAGTAGTTTCAAGGGGAAGCTGTTTCTGGAAAGAGATGTTGCTGCTGAATTATTAAATGTAAGAGTTGACAGTGGAGAGATGACAGGAAATGTGGTGAGAGAGAGAGAGAGATGGGGAACAACATGCAGCGAAGGTCTCTGGCTGGATTTGAACAGGGCACATTGCAGCTTATGGTCGCCTTAAACCCGCAGGCCACGGGGATCCCCATAATGTAATTTTTCATTGCTTTGAACACCACAGGTGAACTTCCATTCACCCCCATTGAACTGGGGTGCACTCTGAGATCTCAGAGATGGATTTCTCAAAACCTAGTTAACAAAACTATCTGTGTCGATATCACTAGAGATAAATGAGAAAATGTTTTTTCTTTTTTCCAGCGCCGGCCCAGTCTAATACCTGCTTAGGTTAATGGGAAGTCTGTCTGGAGAAAAACATCCCCGTTGCTGTAGAATTGGGGTTGTTGAACTGCACAGTCTGCTGGTTTATGTTGTTGATCCTCAGAAGGTCAAAAACAGTAAAATGGCAGTTATGAAATTGTTATATTTATGTGAAAAGCTACTTTCATTTGGTTTACTCTAGCTGAGCCTTAACCGTTGCTCATAATGTTGATGAGCGTTTCCATAACGCTGAACTGTATCTGATATTCTTGCTCTGATCAGATTATGGCTACAAAAGCCAGATTTATGCTTCTTGGCGCAAAGTCCCAAAGACTGTGCCTTTTTATTAGTATGACGTGGGATCAATCAGTTTTTTAGTATGATTGCATTTACGAGCCAGCTATCTTTTGCGGTGGGATGGGGTGGTGAATAACTGCCTTGTCTATGCCACTTAGAGCCTCTGACGCATGTTCATGTCCTGGCATCAACTCTGACTCCCCCAATTTCTTATGCAGTTAATGTGTTACTCTGTGCCAGCTAATGAAGTGACTGAATTTCCTGCTCATCGTTTGCTAGCTTGCAGTGTCCTTTTTTCCTGCCTTTTCCTAGTGCATTACCACATTTCTCAGCGCGTTACCACCACCAGCAAGTGGAATGGCCTGAAAACGGCAGAAGGAATGTGTGTCGTCGCCCACGCGCTCGTGCGCGTGCATTTACGCCTTTGTGTGAGTGCTCTATATAAAACGAGGACCCGCTCTTATAAACAGCGCTCTATAGTGGTCAAAAACTCAACAGCATACTTGAATTTTCTGTCAGTCCACTAATTGAGTCATTTTCTAATTGTTTCAGCACTAGTTTGAATCATTCAAGATCTCGAATCCTGGCGAGGGTGTAGAATCCATATCGTTGGAAATTACAGAGTAAAATTTTTAACAGCATCTCATCCACTGATGCACTGCTGATGCATTTGTTACTTTGGTTTTGGTATTTTCAGTTTCACAGCTTGCTGCTTTGTAGTGCCTTTTGTTGTCGTCTCTTGTGTAGTGCGCATATTAGTCCACATTCATCCTCAGGCGCTCTCTGGAACCTGTTTGAAGGCCGACCTCGCTTTACTAAAGGTCCCGCTGAGCGACCAACCAGCCTGCTTGCCCTCTGCAGAGACTAATGGTCCACACTGCTGTACTTCTGATTTATTCTTTTTTCAGCTTACTGATGCAGAGGCACAGAAATTTGCCCCGGTTTCCACAGCTACCCAGAGTCATAGATGGAGTTTTATGGGCAGGTGCTGGATGGATTTACTTACAACTGTACAGAAAGGCCATGATGGCTGAAATAGCAGTGAGTTAACTGTTTAAAAAAACTGAATGTTAATACAGAAATCTTGCAGGGTGGCATCAGTAAACTGCATTCAGCATTTTTGTGATGCTGGGTATCAAAAGACAGAATTTATTTTGTATTGATGAGGTGAATCTACAGCGTCTCGGTGGAGATGGGATGCATTTTAAGGCTGATGAAAGGGTAAATTCGTACATTAAAAATATCTCTCATCAAAGTGTAACTGTAACTCAGGCAAAACACTGAGGTGCAAAAGCACAGTAACTTGGAAAATAGCCACTGCTAATAATTTATGAAATATTTATTACACAATATAACTGACTTTTAACTCCATGAGCATGTTTTGGGCGCACAGCCTTTGTAGATTTGTTGCCAGCCATTTTCGGTTCACAGCTCTCCTCCTCCGTGGCTGCTGCTGAGAAACTTTATATCATCTTATGTGATCTTATGTATTTCTCAAATGTTTTGGCACGGCAACCTTAACAAGGGAGGATAGCATATTTATTGTTGATTACAGCATCTGGTGGGCCGAGCTTTTTTGAGTGTAGCACACTTGACCCGAAAGTTAATGCGAGCAACTCCTGGCGGGCCTGGAGAAATAGAATCATAATATCCTTCAGCAATAATTTTGATACTAAGGTAAGTTTCTTTCTGCTAACATGTGCAAAATCATGTGAAATTATCAAATTATGTCCACCACTCTGAATTGCATTGGGATATAACATTACAATAAAACTGTAATTTCACCCCCAAATATTCCCTAATTGATTTAAAATCTCATATCAGCAGCTTTTCTCTGTCTGCTCAGACAGTCTGAGGGGAAAACCCTTTTGCCTCTGTAGCATTTACTCTGTCTGAGCATGCTCTTTTCCCCTCCGGTCTGTGCCACTGAACAGGACCGTTGTCCCCTTTGAATGAGAAATCGTGTTTGCTCTGCTCTCATGCTGCACCACTTTGCCATTTGCAGACCACTTGGCCCTGCTGCAGGGATGCTGTTTGCAGGGGAAGGAGCCATTGTTGGACGTCACTGTGAATGCAAGGCTCTGCTTGTATCAAATAGCGTCTAATAACAGGAAGTACAGGCGCCTGCCAGCTTATTCTTTATCTCAGGACATTTTTTGCTCTCTTCTGTTTAACATGACACTTTCCGGAGCAATTCCACCATCTGACAAGCAGTTCTGAAGAAGCGTGCTGGCAGCGTAAATATTCACTGTGATGGATTAGCTACCATTTGTTTAATAATAACAGGTGGAGTGAGAGCTGGAGCAGCAAATCTGAGTAACTGAATTATTAAATTACATGTGATAATGAAGTCATTATCAAATTTTAATTTAGAATTTAAAAAATACAGCTGTATCGCAGGAAAACGTGTATGTTATAGGCTTTAAATGATAAATAGAAAGCTCATGGTAGGCTTTGGAAATGGTAAATGGCAATTTTTAGTTAACGGGCACCGTGTTTGGTTCAGTTCAATTCTGATTTTGGTGCCCTTTATGTGCTTGATCATAATAAAAACATCATAATAAAACCATAAAAGGTGTGGCTGACATTTTTTATTTTTACTGCTTCATGGTTGTGAATGACATAATATACCTGCCTTGATATGACAACATGTCAGCAGGTGCTGAGACTCCCTTTATAGAATGAGATGTATTAAATATCACTTGTAAAACTCAGCAGCGACTTCTCTTTCCAGGAAATACGTCCACATTACTGGATAATCCACAGACCTCATAGTGAGCAGTTTTCACTCCTTTCTTCTTATCCTGAGTAACAGACATTGTTTCTAGAAAGTGACATTGCTGCATAGTCAAATGTCATTTTTCAACCCTTTGAACACCACAAAGGAAATTCCATTTACATTGTACTGGGATGGCAGCAAAAGTTTCATGTGGGGATTTAAACTGTCTGCCTGGTTAGATACCACTAGAGGCACATGAGAAAAAAAATTTTTTAGCAATGACTACTCTTCCTCGGTTCACATATGCATGATTTGGGGGAACTAGCTCTTAAATTGTTCTACTGTTAAAACCATGCATTCTAGGTTCATGTATAACTGTTTCTGGATCATCTCTCTTGGTGTTTCAGATGGATATTTGTATCCCAGTAGTAGTAGTAATTGTCATACAGTCTGTTCAGTATTACTAAGAAAGCACTAAATATGCAGCAGTTTGAGTTGTGGGGTTGAGAGGGGTGGTGTGTTGGGCTTAGGAGAGTCTGGAGCCTCTCGTCCGCTGAGGGAGCTCTGTTTGTCTGCTAGCTTGGAGAGCTGAGAGTCCCTGCAGGCCTCGGCTGTATTAGCACTGAGAGATCTGTAATTACAGCGTTGGTGTACTCGTTGGCTAACTGCTGAGACCTGCCGTGTGAAAAGAGCTGGGTGAAACTACTCTCCTAAAACACTTACAGCGTGAAGAGCGAGCCAGCAATAATCAGCAAAGCCTCGTGTGTGGTTGTCAATGCGAGACTTTGAGAAATAATTTACACAACGAGTTCAGTTTCCCTCCAAAAACAAGCGCTTCGTACCGACGTCTAAGCTGGGAAACACTTCCATCCATTGCAGAGATAGCAGAGGAGCATTGCTGCAATATAGAGTCATATGTTTGGCCTGTAAAGTTAGTTAATATAATATAAAGTTAATATTTTGTAAAAACGCTGAGCGCTCGAGCTTTTATCGACGTGTCTTGATGAAAGCATTTCTTTAGGTTGTTGTTTTCATTGTGGTGCAGAGATCTTTAAGTGGCTCCTGTAGCTGAACAGGGGAGGAGTGTGTTCTCTGCAGCTTTCTCAGTAGACTTCAGTCCGAAGCGGTGCTGAGAGACTGTTTTGGAAGCCTGTTACTGGGTGTGTTAGCAGAGTCATCGCACCCTGAGACCTACATCAGTAATGATACAATCTCTGACTGCATCTAAGTGTCCCCTGTGTACTTCAGCTCCTCTCTGCTGCTGTGTCATCAAGCTGGAATTGATCAGGCAATAACAGAGGCCGGGCGCCGTACTGTACTATTAGAGTGTTTGTGGCTGCCCTGTCGTGGTGTCGGCCTTGGATAATAATTTGCTGCGAGGTTTAATCATTCTCAGCCCCTCAGCCGTCCTATGTGCTGCTTGCTCAACCACCAAGCTGCATGAACTAGAAAGTGGCAGAAGTTAGTGTTTGTCTGTGCTCTGTCTGCTCTGCTGACTGGCTTTTGTGTAACAACATTGTTTGTAATCATTTCTATGGAGTCACTCCAGAACATTCTTGGAAATTTTAACTGCAACCTGAATATTTGAACCAGTGTTTTAAAGCGTTAGTTAGTGACATGAAACAGATGTCAGTATTGCAAAGTTCACTGAACTGGCTTTGACCAATATTCTAGTCCTGGAGTCTTTTGACTGAAAATACATAAACGACATTTATCATTGATTAAACTGTCTATTATTTCTTTGGATAAATGTTTAGTCTGTAAAATGTCAGGAAAAAAGTGAAAAAGTGTCCATCACAAATATATCTAGACCCAAAAATATCTAGGCTACAGTGATATAAAAACAGCAATCCTCACATTGGAGAAGCTAGAAACGGATAAATGAACGATTCATTTTATTTGCCAATCCACTAATTGTCACGGCTCTTAATTGATTTTTATATATAATTTGTCAAATAACAAGATCTGGCTCTGTGACGCTTTTGATTAGGCACAGCGGTGCTTGGAGCTAAATGCTACGTCAGCATGCTAATATACTCACAGTGACAATGCTAACCCGCTGATGTTTAGCAAACCAAAGTATTGGACTATTGGATCTGGTGATGATGAAAAGTGACAATTCATCCTGAGGGGGACATGAATGTGTGGACCAGATTTCATGGCAATCCATATAGTAGTATAGTAATAGTAGTCCAATAGTTGTTCTGATATTTCAGTCTGGAGCATGGCTAAAGAATACCAAACATTTGCTTGTTACAGCTTCTGAAATGTAAAGCTGTGTAGCTTTTCTTTATGTCATATTGTAAATTGAATACCTTTGGGATTTTTTTCTGTTCGTTACACAACCATAGAGAGAAAAAAGATAAAAGTTTAGGTTGTGGTCTAGGCCTGTTAATGTTATTGGACAGTCGGCTGATGTTATTAATTAGGTGTTGCACCTTAAATCAGTTATTTCAGTGAATTATTTTGCATGAAATTCAAACAAGATTAAATTCACCAATCAGCTGTTTGTTTGGTAAAAAACATTGTTATAGTTACGAATTCCAAATGGAGCCCTTTGGCTTTCTTTTCTTGTTTTATCGTGCCTTTTAATGTGACACTTGCACCCACACATGTTCTCAGCCAAACTCGTCAGTGCACATGTTGAAATTTGTTGCATAAAATCCATAATTCCCTTGGTGACTGCTGTGATTGTGGGAGATTCATGTGTGCTATCAGTTGTGCTTTGTTTTACCTCATACCTGCCGCGTCACATCACACCCAGACTGGGAGGAGGGGACGCGGTTTCCAGGATTTCAGCTTGTTTAGAATAAAAACTGTAACCTTGAATCTCTTTTCCCTCCCCTTCCTTTCTTTCAGGTTGACGGGGCCCTCTGGTTATTTGACTGACGGTCCAGGAAACTATAAGTACAAGACCAAGTGCACCTGGCTGATCGAGGGACAGTAAGTAGAGCGCAAATCCAACACCGGAGGTGGCTTCTGCCATTAAGAAAAAGGGCCAAGGAATGATTCCTAAAATCTTGAGACAGTTGAGAGATGGATTGTGAAAACCGAGTCTGCTACTCAATATTGCAAGGCTGCCCAAAATGATTGTTATATACACAGTGTGCACTGCAGTCCTTCACTGAGATCCATCCAGCATTAGGAATTTACAGTATCCAGAAGATGATGGATGGAAATTAATGGCAAAGTAACTGTGAGAAATTCAATACTCCTTCTCTATTGTTTTAGTCAGCATAACCACGCCACAGAGTATCGATTTAAAGCCATGATTCTTTATTTTATTTGGCTGCCAGCTCATCCGAACCACAAACTCTTTGATTACATTTGCATTTTAGGCATTTAGCCAACACTCTCATTCGGGGAGGGGGATTAACCATGGGTGACTTAGGAGGGGCTCAGGAGGTCACACTAATGTTCTCTTCCACAGGACGTGTGGATGTTACAGGGTGTTGAACTTCTGACCTTCCTGTTCCTGGAGGCTTCTCTAATCACCATCCCACCCTGTCGTCCAGCGTTTTCATTACATACTAATGGCACTTTTATATGCCGTCTTGAGATTTCAGCCCGTCCTTAACAGGAGGTTAATGCAGTGACACGTGCACTATATACATCAAAATGACAAGAATACTTTAAAGGCCATAAGCCTCAGACATACATTCGCTCGAAGCTTTCTCTGCAGTTGAGTGTGTCCAGTCCGTCTGCAGTGGCCTGAAGTGACTTTACCCACGGAAAAGTAAAATGTGGCTGCGCTACGTGCTTTGCTGCCATGCTCATAGGGACTTTGGTGGCAGTTGCTGATTCAGAATAGTACGTTTCTTTGTTAGATCTCCCCAGACACTCCTTCATTTTGACTCTTAATTTACTGGTCACAAGCCTATCCAATGGAACCTAGTGGATGCTGCCTTTCCTCAGTTTATTTTTCTGCTTCGGGAGGGAGGAAGAGCCTCTCCTTCACCCTAATAAATAAAGTTATGAAGACAAAAATGTGATTGTTCATAGCAGTTCCTGTGCATCTTGTGCCCTCATTGTAGATGCGCTAAATAGGCTTCTTGTGTTCTTCCCTCCTCTTTTCAATGATTTAATTTTGAGATGTTAACCAAATTTAGGGCAGAGACAATTTTTAAGGATCTCATGAATGTCTTCAACCAAAAACTGATTGAACAAGCTTGTTTTGTTGTCCTGTTTTGCTGCCTGCTGTCCTTAAACACTCAGCCTCCGATGTAACCTACTATATCTGTTACATGATGCACTTTATTGCCACGTTTAAATGCTGGAATTTACTTTGAGGTACAGCTCTTGAATGTGACACGGATAATAACACAGAAGAAAGAAAATTGTAGCTTTCTGTTAATTGTCCTTGATGATTTATTCTGTGATTTCATGGAAATGTAGAGCCAGGGAGAGAAATAGCCACCAGACAAATGCTAGTGAAGTTTTGCTTTATGTGGTGACTGTTGCTGCCATATCACCTTGTTAATTATCCACCTTTTATGTTCTTAAAATGCCATTTATTCTGCTCATGTCGTGAAAGTGGGTGTTTCATTGTGCAATCAGCCCCTTCAGCTAGTGAAACAGTAACTTTTAAAACCTGTGTGCAGCTCTGGTGAGAGTGAATGTGAATGTGAATTCCAAGCAGGAAATTTCCATTTCTCATTTCCAAAATTTTCCAGACGCAGTTATCAAATCAGCATTGTGGCTGTACAGACAATGAGTAATCTTCAAAATACAATGAAATACAGTTTGTCAGGATTCCACACACTTTTGTGGAAAACTCTTAATTTGAGATTACGGAAACGTTCTTTTCTTGGAAGGTAGTTGAGGCTGGTATATATTCACACAAAATTAGCTGTTGCATGGGAAGCAGCATTTTGAGTTTGTGTGCCCAGGGCTTGTTTGTCTGATTTCTCAGGGTTGGTTGCCAGTTGGTGTTTAAAAAGTGCTGCAATGCGTGACCATAAAAGTTGGATAATAATTCTGGATGGCAGGGACTGTCAAAGCTACAAAAGTGTGCTTGTTGCACCAACTTGCGAGCTAATCGACTGTGTCACAAGTTCTGTCTTTGAGTTTTTTTTGCTGTTTATTAATTTATTGTTTTCTATATATCAGTGCATCTAATACATGGTGCTGTCAACTTACTGATGTTTGAGCTTAGTCTGATTCAATGATAACACAGGTAGACTTTTATTACAGTAATGACAAGCCCCTACAGAAGTTCTCATTGTCTTTCTCTGTGTGTGTTTTCTAGGCCAAATACGATACTCCGATTACGCTTCAACCACTTTGCCACTGAATGCAGCTGGGATCACCTTTACGTGTACGACGGAGACTCCATTTACGCCCCCCTACTCGCTGCTTTCAGGTACGTGTACTGTGGGTTTGACTGAAGGTCAGTTTGGCGTAGGTTTGAGTACTCTGTGCACAGAGGCTGCCTGTACTCCACATGTGGACTGACTTCCTGAAGGGAAATGTGCCTCTACCTCTACTACCTAATTTTACAAATGAATCCAAAATGTTGGTTTAAGTATTCACTTCTGTCCCTTCTGCAGGAAAACATAATTTGATCATATGATTTTAGAACTCACCACTGAGACGCAGGCTATTAAAAGAGTTTTACAGTGTCAGAGAAAACTGTGTGAGGCTTGATGAAGAGAAGTATTTACAGACCATTACTAAACTCTTACATTTTTACATAAACAAGCAAAGACTTTTATGTTGCCTTCAATTACAATCTGACCCTCCAATATATCAGTGAGGTCAGTTTAGAAGTAAAATATGTATAAGTGGTCATAATAATGTTAAATTTCACTTTTGTGTTTCTTATTGCAGCGGTCTGATTGTTCCTGAACGTTATGGGAATGAGACGGTTCCTGAGGTGGTGTCTCAGTCCGGCTACGCCCTGCTGCACTTCTTCAGTGACGCTGCCTACAACCTGACTGGCTTCAACATTTCCTACAGGTGAGAGAAGCTTAACATAAAAATCGTTTCTTCCTGAGGTTTCTTACATTTTTTTTCCCCATTAAAGGTTTTTCTGGGGGGAGTTTTCCCTCATCCTAATCAAGGATCTAAGGTCAGACTGTGTCATATGCCGTACAGATTGTAAAGCACTTTAGGCAAATTGATTTGTGAAATTGGGCTATATTAAAATTGACTTGTCTTGAAAGTTGTTCCTCCAAATGTAAAAACTAAACGAAATGCGACCGTTTGTCTTAAATGATATTCTCAGGCCTTTCCTTGATTTTGAAATCTTAGCTGGGATGGCAGCTTCCACATATCAAATTGCTCATAATCCTCTACAGCTGAGCGTGTGGCTGCCAGGCCTCAGGGTTTGCATCTCTCAGGGTCCACGCATGCATTCATGATAGTGTCAGTCACTGGATAAAAGTATCTTCTAATTGACAAATACTCTGATACCGAGTCTTGAGATGAGGACCTCAGTAGTTGAGGTTTATTTAGGTGAAGGGCCCACTTCACACCCTTCCCTGGGACATGATGACACATACGAAGCTATCACTTCCTGCATGATTCAGCCTGTGCGCTGGCACGGCTGGTTGACAGCGTTTAGAGGATCATTTCAGGCTGCTGTCGTCCATTTGCTGCAGTATGTTCTTGTTGCATCATTACGCCATCATCTGCCAGTCAGGCACACTGTGGTACGTTGTTTGTTGTGTTTTTGTTGCAGCCAAACAAGTTTTGGTACCTGCCTACGTTTCGGGGATGTTGACATGAACACTATATGGAATAATAAGGATTACTGTGGCCTTTTTTTTTATTGAATAAGCAACCGAACACCTAATTGAGAAATTTAACCGCTACGAAATCCTTAATGTTGAAATTTAAATGCCAACATTAATATGAAATATAGATGTTACTTTGAAAACCATTTATGTTGTAAAATTTCTGCTTGTATTTCCCAAATTCTTCTTAGGGTTCACAAATTCAGATTGACAATTAAACTGTTCAATATTCAGAAAACAATCAATAAGTGAAAATCGGATACCAAAATTCAAGATAGAAAAATTCCAACTTGAGCATCGGGGCCACTGAGGTCACGTTCTGTCAGTCACATGATCCAGCAAAAAAAAAAGTGGAAATGACCAAGGGGAAACCCCGAACCCCTCGAATTTTCTATCTGCGTCTTTTTTATCTGTGTTTTTGAAATTGAGAAGCTTACTGTCTCTACTGGACATTTCCATCCAACCGTTATCTATACCGCTTATCCTCAGAGGGTCGCGGGGGGCCTGGAGCCAATCCCAGCTTCCATTGGGGGAGAGGCGGGGTACACCCTGGGCAGGTCGCCAGTCAATCACAGGGCCGACATATAGAGACAGACAAACCACTCGCGCTCACATTCACACCTACGGGCCGTTTACAGTCACCGCTCAACCTAACCTGCATGTCTTTGGACTGTGGGAGGAAGCTGGAGTACTCGGAGAAAACCCTCACAGGCACGGGGAGAACATGCGAACTCCACAAAGAAAGGCCCCAGCGGGCTGGTGGGTTCGAACCCAGAAATTCTCTTGCTGTGCAACACCGTGTCATACATACTCTGAAGCAGTATGGAAGCCAAAAATTTATGTAAGCACCCTTTTGAAAGTTACACCAAGCCACATTTTAATGACTAGCCGAACACAGTGGCACATAGCAGTTTGTAGTATGAAATACAAAGTGTCATCTATGACAGAAAAAGATCATTTATGGACTTGTGGGTCCACATTCATGGCTAACCTCACTGTCCATCTGCTGACACCTTTTTCTACATTAGCCATTACAGGCATGCTTGTTTTATATATCTTTGGGTCCATTTGAGGCCAAGATTGAACTTCTACCTTCCTGGTTTCGACCACAGTTTCCCTCTTTGCTAATTTCTTGTTTATTGAACGTAGGATTAATAACCAAAACTGCAGCCTCACTCCACTCACGTGTTGTGCATTTCCTGCTCGGTTTCTTTTCTCGTGAGCTGTCAATGCCATTAGTCTGTATCTGGAATCAACTTTTTGGAGACCAGTCGGGACTTCTGAAAAAAGACCTTTATCCAACTATATTGTGCTTGCTCACAGATCTATAAACACAGAAAACTTAATCCCCGTGTTTATACAACAAACATCTACCCACACTAATACAAAAATGTCATCTCAGTCCTTTAATCTGCAAAACATCCATATGTCTGTGCAAGACACCGTGCCCACAGATAGATAGATCAAACTAAACTTTGCACAAGTCAGAAAGAGCCAAAAATGTCATTCACTTTCTTCGAGCTGGTTTCTTCGACCATAAAAAGGAAAAATATTCGAAAAACCAAAGTGGAGCCTGTCCCTTCCAAACATCTGCAAAGGACACAATGGACCCCTGCGCTTTTCCCTCGCTCATTGGTACCGTCGCCATAGCGATGGGATTGAAGTTGGGCTGAGAAGCACAGAGTCGGATGAAAGTGAAGTGCCCCCGGGCCCCCAGTCTTTGGTGTCTGGGAGAGGTGGAGGAGCCGAGACATCAAACCATCAGGCTGCCGAAGGAACATGAAAGAATGACGAGGCCCCTTTGTGTCGTCTGTCTCGCTCCCAAACATGTTTGTCTTCAGGAGGGAAAAAAAACTAACATCTCACTTCAGTCTCGTGCTTTGATGGATAATAATGTTTCCAAACAAAGCAAAACTTTTGACATTGACTTGTTTACTCTTGTTATAAAAGCATTAGGAACATTTTCTACTCTTGCACGCAGTCTGCAGTGTTTTCCATATTAAAAGATCTGGCAACATTCTACATTTTTCATACGGTCAACAGATTCCACAAAAAAACCAAAGTGTTGTATTGTTTCCAGTGCCTGATGTAACTTATTCCTCTGTGCCATTGATCTCCATTGTTGTCCGAAAACTATTAAAATCACATGTTGCACTGGGTGGAGGCTCCATCAGTAACAACAGTGGAAATTAATTTTAAATATTAGGCTAGTAGTTTTCACTCCCTTTACTTGCAGGCTCATATATGGTTATTCTCAGGATAAGTGAGGCTACTCCAGAAATGGCATCACTGGCATGTGAATGGTGCTGCAGATGTTTTAGGACGTTTTTTATGAGGGGAAAAAAGTAAGTTTCGTTTTTTGCTCGTTTGTCCACGACGTGATTTCAACCCACTATGAATGTCAGAGTTCTGTGGGACATTCTATGACTTAGCACTGTGCTGATGGTGGCGTTTTCTCTCATTTCCAGTTATCATAATTATATTCTGACTTTTGCTGCAACAATTCTCATCATGTTTTTGTACTAACACAAAATGAGCAACATGTGTGCCAATGGGCATCAATCGCACTTTGACTGTGGAAAGCTTCTGCCAGTTAAACTTCACAAAGAGGAAGCAAAATGTCTTTCTAAAGATTTTTTTTTTTAACTTACTTTTTGTTTTCCAAGATCTCAAAGAGGATTTTTTTTTTTAAACTGTGGGTTCCTCCCTATTCTGTGTGCAATGGACAACAGGGTCTGAACCTGAACTACTGTTGATACTGGAGAAGTTAAAATTGTATGATTATAAGGCAATCATCAGTTGTTTTTAATTATTTCTTAACAGGTGTGTAGACGTTTACCTGCAACAGACATGAGATATACTGTCACTGGAAAGAATATGTTGCTCTGACTTCAGCAGTATGTGTGTGACATCTGTACGTTTTGATTTGACTAAGGTATGACTCAGAGAAGAGGAGGTTTGATTGTTGCCACACAATGTGTCAAGTGCATGCTAACAGAAAAGCTAAATGTACAACAGACAGGACCTGTTGAGAGACCCGGAGAGCGTCGTGGTGCTGTTTTACTCCAGATTGGGTGTGTTTACCATCTGCTCTTCTTTGCCTGTGGTGACTTCATGTCTGCTGGTTACATCAGCTTCTAGCTTGATGCTGTTTCAGTACAGGTGGCCCTCTGAGATGGGTGACAAGTGTTGAGACGGGCGCTTGACCAACTGATTAGGGAGGACAATGCCAACAACAACACCTTCTGCTGATTTCCTGCTGAAGGGGAAATGCTGCATATTTTATCTTTAAGCCTGCAGACAGCTGAGGCGCTGCTTGCACAAAAGCAGATGTAACTCAGCTGTTGAAAGGTGTTCCTGATGTTTTATTCAGAGTCTGTATTTCAGGCAGGATTTGAATCCTAGTTTCTCTCCCTCTCTGTTTCCTTCCTCCTTCCTCCCTCCCAGGGTGAATACATGTCCCAACAACTGCTCCGGCCGTGGCGAGTGCCGTGTGGGGAACTCCACTGGTTCAGTGTACTGTGAGTGTGAAGCCAACTGGAAGGGGGAAGCCTGTGACGTCCCCTACTGCCAGGCTGACTGTGGCTACCCTGAAAGAGGTCGCTGCCAGGGCAAGACCTGCGTCTGCAACACCGGATGGCAAGGTGGGTTGGCACTGCAGCCGTATCACTTCGGCTGCCGGTGATGTGACCTCATTGTCTCATACACTGCGCTGGTTTGAATAACCACAATGTCATCGGGTTGGCTTCAGCAGGCCCACACATGCCAAACCCTCCTCAGCAACTTAAATAAGCTTCTTACCGGGTCTACGTTCTCTGTATGGAATGAACAGTGGCTCTGGTCCCAGGGTGGGTAAATCATTCACTTCTAACAGCCAAAATTGTTAATACAGGGTATTCGTGGAAATACACTGTGCCTCCTTCCTATTTTTAATACTGTTTTATGGAGCAGGTATGGTGCATTCAGTGTTAAAGAAATGAAGATTGGATGCAACAACTCTGCTTTGGCATTTTGTCTGTTTGATGCAGCGCTGTTCACAGTCGGAGAGTATAAAGTGATTATATGAAAACAGTGAAAGACTACAGACCATATAGAACTAGCCTGGTTCCAGACCCCTGCATTGCCGCCCACATCTGCCATTTGTTCAGTTATTAATATAGAATGAATGAAATGAAACTAAATATCAATTCAGTATGATTATCAGGCCAATATATAACAGAGGTACCATATAATTGATAGTTTTAATGAAGGAGTGAGGGTTAATTTATTCGGCCGCCTGGTGACCCACCTCCGCCGTTCAGTAGTGAGGGATGGTTTCCATGTAAGGGTTAAAGCTAATCCCAGTTCAAAAGAACACAATTTTATGGATGTATCTGCTGGAAAAAGTCCATATTTCAGGGCGAAGGTTAATGCGTCTATGTGAAACCATCCGTCAGCGTACAAACCACTGCCAACTCTATAAAACATATAAAGTTGAGGTTTACTGTGGGTCACTGGACAAAAGATATTTAACAAGAATCTGTAAAAAGTAAGAAGCCATTTGACCTTTTTCATCAAGGATTCCAATACTCTGACCCCGTTTATTAATTTTATTTTAATATTTTTTTAATTTATTATTTCTTTTTATCAGTGCCCAACAATATTATAATATTATGGAAATCAGCGCTTTCCGGCTATTTTCTTTTAAATCATACCCAGAAGTAAATGAGAAAAATCTTCCCAGTAAATATCCAGTGCAGCCGAGCACTAAGTTTAAGGTTTAGTAAAGAGGGTGTTACTGACTTTATCCATCCAGATTTTGCCTGTTTATCTGGTGATTCAACCCAGTGCCTCTTCAGCTTTAAGCCTCCACCACTGTTATTGAGGCTCCCGCTGCCCCCACAACATCCATCTGCTGTAACCTGATGGACTTCAGATGAACTTTTTGCAGGTTCAGCTTCCTCATCTTTTTGGTTGAGTCATGAATATTGAGTCTTTTTTATTTGGTGATGACCTGACGCTACTGTATCCTTTTTGAATCAGACCATATGGGCGTTTTAACCGCTCTATTAGTTCTTAAACGGCTCCACTGCGCCACTCTGCACAAGCAGAGACAACGGCTTAATTTAACTGCAGTTATATCAGCAGCTCAGTGTGCTCACAATCTAATTACCAAAGCTGAGGGAGTTGAGAAACAGACTGGCGTTTTCTTTAGCCTTTATTACCCTGTCATGGTGTGTTAGCTGAGGAATAGCACACTTTATGTACTCTATGCTGCCAGCTTCCAAATGAACTCATTTTCTACACCTACCAGTGCAAAAGCAGAGACAGATGCCTGTTTAGTCAAGCCATCCTTGCATTTAATCTCTCTTTCACACATGCATAGCCTTCAACAAATCACATCTTTAAGGGAGGCTAAGGCGTTTGTTTTATTTATGGAAATGCCACCAAGGTGCAAAGGTAATTTTGTTTGCTTAGCGATACTGAAGTCAGGTTGAAGAATATTAGCCACCGGGGATTTTTTCAGCCACTGAACAAAACAAAAAGGAGAATGGGTAAAGTAACCTTGATTGTCTCAGTGAATCACAACACTTCCTTTCCAGTCACGTGGCCACTTCTGCATTTTTGGATAATGATCAATAAGGAACTCCCCCAGTGGCTAACATCCTGTTTCTGCTGTAAGATGGAGTGATAGCACTAATTGGTTGGTAAATGTTTTATTCGAGGCAGGTTTTATCTGCGTCTTTCAGGTAGGTAGGATGGACAGACAGAAGATGAACAAGATCAACAAACTGGCCCACACCACAACCAGTGCGATTCAAAAGATCCACAGCACCAATCTTTCTATTTCTGACTTGGCAGCTCTTTGCCAATAAACTTCTCAGAATCTTTTCCCTTCATTCAGAAGTGATTCCGGCTTATACTGCCGCCATTGTTCTTGTCCAGTAACAGGGGAAGGCAGCTCCGGCCAGGGCCATCTGTCTTTACAAGAGTCATTCCTCTCATATCCGTAAAGCCTTAATAGTTAGTTATTGTTTTGCTAAAAGAATGTTCAGAAAGTTAAATCTCTCTAAACATCAAACGATACTTCTATAACTTTCAAAATATCAAAAACTTTAGAAACTACTTTCTAGTGCTAAATTACTCCAAACCTGCATAATCAGTCTCGGTTATCTAAAGGTTTAAAAATGCTTCTTTAACCTCTCTGCCCTTTCTTTCACCTCTCGCTTCATAATTCAAGAGATTAAATCAATAATGGATCATGTTTTTTTTTGTTTTTTTCACCTACACAGTCAATTCATGGAAAGCAGATGGCCCCAATTTTTTGTACACTCTGCCTGGCTGCCGGACATTAAAGTGAACTAATGAAGCCTGTGAAAGTTTTATCCTCCATTAATGCAGGAACTTTTCACAAGCTAGAAGTGTTTTTTTTTGTTTTTATGCTGATTCATTGTGTTGGGATTTGTTGTCTCTCTTAAGGCAGACTGTTTTTATGTCCCTCCAAAAGGTTGCGGCTCGCTTATTGTGTTTATCATATACAAGTGCAAAAGACTGAATTAACTGAGCTTCCTGCATCATTTAATCTCCTGTGGAGCTCTGACTCTGTGGTTTCCCTCCCTCCTCAGGTCCAGACTGCTCCGTCTCAGTGCCTGCCAACTCCTCCTTCTGGAGCCGGGAGGAGTACACCGGGGCTGGGCTGGCCAGGGCTTCCCACAAGGCCGTGGTGGACCAGGGCATCATGTGGGTCATTGGAGGTTATGTCTTCAACGCCTCCGACTATCACATGGTCAAAGCGTAAGTACTGTGAGCGTCCCCGCTCGGATTTTTAGGCTGCTGCTCTCATCCAAAAGAGCTGCGAGACGTGAGTCCTGCTGTTGCTATGCGACTACAGGGAATGTGCTTTTGAAGCACAGTGTCTCTGTTGCAAAAATTTCAATATTTTTAACTTGCATGCCTGTTATACTGTGCTAAAGTAATACTGTCAGTGCTGTCAAGAAGAAGCCACAGGACTTCCCATCTGTTGAAAATCAACAAGAAAAAGAACACAGCTCTGCACAGACAGCTCTGTGTCGGGCACAGAGTGAAGGATGTAATTAAAACCATAAAATTACAGGATAGGCTGATGCTCCTCACCCAGAACTCCACCCAGGAAGGTCACACTTACTCCTTTGGCTCATATTTTGGTTTTATGGGTTGCAGGCAGAGGCTTTTTTTTATTTATGCTCAGGGTCTACCATATGAGACTATAAAGGAGCATTCTGCCAACTTTACACATCTTGTTGTGTTTGTCTCCTTGGCATAGTTAGACAGGACAATAGAACAGTTTAGCTTGTTCCTGATGTAGTTGCAGTGTTACAGGTATTTCAAGAGCAATGCTTTCTTACAGTTTGTGTAACAAAACCATACGTCCAACCTAAAGGTAAGAAACACCATGAAGGCATGTGATGAGTGGCATTTCCCTTTTAGGTTTAGCAGCGCTGTAATGTCAGAGGTTTTTAGACTTTGTGGCCTTGATTTAGGAAGGTGTTGTATACTGACACCGTTGTAGTTTTATTTACTTTGTTCTTTGTTGTTAAGTTTGGGCGCGGAGACCTTTTGAATGATCAGAGACAGTTAGCATGACAGGAAGATAAGCATTAAAGCATAAAAAGCATTGAAGCTGCACCAACCAAAGTCCCACATGTGCAGCTCCAAATGTCGAAAAGAGTTGAATCGTTCAGCATTTTAGAAAATACACGCATTAAATGAGAAGATTGATTTCACTCTTACGTCTGTCTGTTAAACATGAAGCTGGAGTCCAGCCACCGGTTAGCTTGGCTTAGTATTAAGACTGAAAACAGGGGGAAACGGCTGGGATGGGTGTCGATGTGGTGTCGATCTTCTCACTTAACTCTGCAAGAAAACAAGTACGCAAATTTCCCAAAATGTTGGACTACTCCTTTAGCTGTTCAGTCATGTAGTACAATGCCAATAAACTATACAGACCACACTCATGTACCCTTAATTCTTATGCAGTGTGATGTTTTACACTAAAGTATACCAAACAGGCTTGCTCACTGCTCTTTAAGAGGCTATTTGGGTTTTCCATTTGAAGTTTTAATTTCCTACCTGTGGTTTGATCTACTGTATGTAGACATGAGTAGATGCAGAGCACTGTAATCCATATTCCAAGCCACATTTAATGCCTCATCACCTGTTGTAACTTGCAGGGAATTTCCCAGCATTATTACATCATTGTTCTCGTACATCTTATTGTCTTTAAACGGGAGAAAGGATGGGATACAGTAACATTTATGACCATAAAGATATGAGTCAAAGTTTCCATTTCTAACAGTGTTCCCCACGGGCTCTATCTTTGTCTGCCTGAACTGGGTTTACCTTGTCTTGCCACATTCAGTGAACAGTTTTTAAAATTTATTTCAACAAGTCAAAATGATCGAACAGATATCAGGACATACTGGTACACGTTTTTGCAAGTGAGCAAAAATCCTCCTTGAGGAGCATCTTCAAGTTGTTCAGCCGTGGTCGTCACATCTTTCTGTTTTCTTTCTGTAGGTACAACCTCAGCAACAAGAGCTGGCTGACCCTTGACCCCTCCGTCAACACTGTCACACCACGATATGGCCACTCACTGGCTCTGCATGAGGTATGTGGAGGGAGGGAGAAATGCATATTTACTCCGAGCCAGGACGTACCTTAAGACAACACAATATGATGTTATTATAGTACAGGGCTTCAAAAGAGGATGTGAAAAGAACCGATGGTGACTAAATTAAATGGAGGCACTAGTAGAAATATTATAAACTCCCCCATCCTTTTATTTATGCCTTCAGTAGTGTCTGTTTGTTGTCTGGAACTAATATATAAATCTCTGGGTTTTGATATGCTGCAGTGAAGTGGTGAAGCAGTTTCTTCTCAGCCAGAAAGACTGTTAGGAGCCGCTGATGGAATAATAAATTAGAGCGAGGAGGATTCAGAGGAAGACGCAGTCTGTCTGCTCTGCGGTTTGAGAGAACCGAGTTTGAGCTGCAGAGTGTTTGTAATGCACAAATTGCATCACGGTGTATGAATGTGTCTTGTAAGTCAATGTGGGCTTGCAAGACAAATCTGAAATCAAATCATTGTTGATACATAACAGATAGAACTGTTGTAAGTTTCGCAGCAACAGATAATGTACCGGTTCAGGCTCTCGAGCACACATACCCTCACCGGTTTATAAAAAGCTGAAGATAGTACATAATACTAGTACACCTCTGTGTCTCCTGGACATGAACAATCCAAGCATTTGTGAAATCGAGCTGTTTTCTCTGCCTTTCATGGTTCTTTTTTTGTTGAGATGATATGAGAACACAACAAGTAGAAATACTTAAAAGTATGTTGCATAATTAGTTTCCATTTTTTTTACTTGTAACATCTCCTTGTCGGAAAATCAACCAAATGTACAAAAAAAAAGAATTCCAAAGCTAAACAAATCAATTGTGAGGCTCACAAACGGAATTACAGCTACTGCTTGTGATAACAACACAAATACCCAACCACAAGGAGTTTCTCTGCTCAATACTATCTGCAATTCATTGCACATATACTGTCAAGTGCATGAGGAAATTTTACCCATGTTTACTTACAGTGTTAAATCAAGAAAGTAAAATGACAGGCTCTTAATATCGAGAGACATTATTCTGTCTGACCTCCAGAATGTCTTTAGGTTTCTCAGAGGGGGAAATTGCTCTCTAGAAAATAAGGTCCAGGGAATAATCATAAACTGGTGTTGTTATTCAAAACTCAAGGACAGATGGGAGGTTATTGGTGCTGAAGTTTTAAATTCTTGGAGATTCCCCAGTGTTTTTTGGCTGTTTTTCGATTTTCAATATTAGATTTCATGAGAATGGAGGCTTTGGTTCAGTCGTAATGAGGTACAAAGTGTATCACAGTTCTGGACTAGCCTCCGGTGTACTGACGGTTAGACCAGCATGTGGACAAACCACATGTGTTTCAACAGTTCAGACTTTCACTTTTAAGCCTGTTCACTTCTTTTCATCAGGACTCACCAATTGAACTGGAAGAATATTACGTATATTTTAAATACGTATTATATACTGTATGTCTGTTATGTTAACACTTTATCATTGTCCCCTAACTGAATGATATGTTACTTAAGTAGATTCTAATGAACACTGATGGCCTGACTTTTTCCCCCCAAAACTTTATTTATTACATTCTTTTTTTAAAACGACTGAAAGAAACAAAAACAAAATACAGTCACAAAAAGGGGATTTTGTCACCAATGACAAATAAAAAATCATGTGGTTACTAGGAAATAGGAATAGGAAGTTAATTTGTCAGCATATGGGGAAAAAAGGGCCTCCTTAAACTGGCAGATGACCATTATAATGTACATAAATTTGTTCAGCTCTGCCTGAATTTTTTTCTAAAGCGTTTTATTGTAGAAACATGTCAATTTAAAGCTTTTTACATATGAAAGATAAAAGTGTAAAAGTCTAAACATTTTATTTAACAAAATGTACAACAAAAACTTTTTAATTTTAACTTTTCATGTTGCAAATATGACTCAATATATTTATTTTGTTCAAGTTTATGTAGCTGAGGATATAATGTAATTCTGTTCCACTGTTTGTCTTTGTTTCTTCCAGGGGAAGATCTACATGTATGGAGGAAAGATAGACTCAACAGGAAACGTGTCCAGCCAGCTGTGGGTTTTCCACATCCAGAACCAGACCTGGGTCCTCCTGAGCCCCCGGGCCAAAGAGCAGTATGCCGTGGTGGGACACTCGGCCCACATTGTGCCTCCCATCCAGGAGGGGGCCAGTCCCATCATGCTGGTTCTGTTTGGCCACTGTCCCCTGTACGGCTACATCAGCCAGGTGCAGGAGTACAACATCGGTACGTTGTAGGTGCAGTCGGGGCTGAGCAGAAAGCTGCAGGTCCATGTAGGGTTGTAGAGAGACTGAAGTTTAGTCTTTGTTCCTGCCATTTTGCTTTAACTAATAATTGGGTATTTCTGCCTAAATATATCAGTTTATAACAACAGGAAATTAACACTGGCCACCAAGATGAAGCTAATGAGTTTTGGACTCGGGTGGTGTGTTTATCTAATCCACCAACCTCGTTGGCAGGCAGCCAAACTTAATTTGGAGGTCTCATTGTCTTCTGAAAGCCAATCTGTCAGAGAAAATGGGATGAATTAACCTGCCACTGTGTATTATTGTTCCTAAAATGTATTACAAGTACAAAAGTAGCATCAGAATGCCATCAGATTTTATGGTGATCATTCAGAAAATGATAATAACCTAATCACTTTCATTTGTGAGCCAATAGGAGATGCCACCAGCCAAAGATTTATTATCTCTTTAACTAATAAAGCGCTGTAAACTGAGTTAAGCTGCTATTGCCTCCACTACATCCCTGCTGGGACCAAAAACTCAATCCTCCTCAAAAACACACTGAGGCCTTTCTTAACCTAACTGTAGTTTCCCTTCACTTAGTGGTGTTTCATGATAGTATGATAACTTGAAGCGAGTTTTCTGTTGCTCAGTAAAATATATCTGTGTGACCCTTCAGCCAAGAACACATGGAGCATGGTGTCCACAGACGGTGCGCTTGTCCAGGGTGGTTACGGCCACAGCAGTGTTTTTGACCCAGGCACCAGAGCCATCTACATCCACGGAGGCTACAAGGCCTTCAGTGCCAACAAGTATGGCCTGGCTGGAGACCTGTACAAGTTCGACGTGGACAAGAGGAAGTGGTGAGATTTTCTTTTTGGTGCAGATTTCTATTGACTACTGAATACTGTATTTATATAGTACAGAATTTGGCACTGACACACATGTGGCAGGTATGTTGTACAGTCTAATTTGATGTCAGAGTATGGAAATGTATTTTCTGTTTATTTTTCAGACATTGTTTTTTTCTCTTGTGAAATACAGTATAGTTTTACCTCTTCAGGCCTCTAAAAATGATTTAAATGAAACAGTCTGAGATGGAAAATCTCTGATTTAACTCACAGCCCATAGACAGTAAGGAAACGTTAGGAACCACTGATGCACAACACAGATGTGTCTTAGCTTATTTATGGTATTATACAATTTCTTGGAGTCAAATTTGGTTTTAATTTGAAAATTTCTTCTCGCACAATTATGAGTGAAGAATGCAAAATGAAAACATCTGTATCAAATTAGGTAATGCATCACACAGAAGGTTTAGCATCAACACATGTGTTTCAATTAAATTTTACATTTTAAAATGGAATGATTATTGTCAAATTATGGTGTCAGACAGTAACTAACTCTTCAAAATGGAGTCTGCAGTGGTCATTTCCTCACTTTTATACAAATGGCAACAAGAAAATACTTTTGAAAACTTTCATTTGATTTATTGGATTTGCTGTATAACTGTGAATAAAACATCTGTGTAAATAAGAACATCTGTGTTTTCAGCGTGTGGGATTGTCACAACAGATGAAACTCATTTCTGAGCAGCCACACGGCTTGTCTGAAAGTAACAGCTGTAAAACGTCTAACTATATAACAACCATCACTGTGCGCTTGTGCAGGACCATTCTGAGAGACAGCGGCTTCTTCCGTTACCTCCACACAGCGGTGATAGTGAGCGGGACGATGCTGGTGTTTGGAGGAAACACACACAACGACACATCCATGAGCCACGGCGCCAAATGCTTCTCCTCCGACTTCCTGGCCTACAGTCTGGGTCAGTAACACGCACGCAAACACAACAACAACAGCAGCTCCTGCAGTCTGCGTTTTCAGCCTCACTCAGGGGTTTTCTGCCAAGCATGCATCATCTTTTTTTTTTTTTTTTTNTTTTCCCGCACTCAGCTGCTTTGCATTCATATAGTCGCACACACTCACACCTGGGAGCTGCTCAGTACAACTGCAGTGTTTTGTTGTTGGACACTGAGCAGCTCCACTGGAGCAAGAGAAGGTCAAATGTCGTAACTCAATGTACACGGGCGGTAAACCACAGCCCCTTTTCATACATAAAACTCAGAATAATGTGGGATTTTCCAGCAGTGTAGTTCACACTCATATTTGTAACATCTCCATGCAGAATGCATTCATATGTGACATGACTTTCCAAGACAGAGGGAGTGAAGCTGAGTGTTTGCTTTAAAGTGCCTGTTGGAAGCTACTTGTTTTTTGTTTTTCATGGCTTATTTACTTGCATATTAATCTTGTTCTTTGCTGGATTGGCTGGTAGCCCTCCGTTGTCTGGAGAAAGGTGAATCAGAACTGATGAACTGGACTTTTGAATGAAGACGCTTTGCTGTAGAGGGTTCTTCAGGTCTGTGTTAGAATTTATAGTTTGTCTTCAATCAAAACTCCAGATCATCAGTTTGGATTCAACTTTCTCCAGACATCATACCACCTGGATAATTGAGAGGAACCTTCACAGACAACCCCTCCACATACTTTTTTGTACTTTTCATGTGGGACTTTTTTGTGGTCTGGGTTAGCTCCCTCGGTTACAACTAAGGGAATTCTTAATGCTACAACATACAATGATATTTTGGACAATATTGTGTTTTTCCCTATCCTGTTTAAATGTGACAGTGCCCCTGTGCACAAAGCCAGCTCCATAAAGAAATGCTTTTCCCAGTTTGATGCGGGAGAACTTGAATGGCCTGCACAGAGCCCTGACCTCAACCCCATCCAGCACCTTTGGGATGAACTGGAACACACACTGTGAGCCAGGCCTTATCGCCAAACATCAGTAGCCGAGCCGACTGATGCTCTTGTGGCTTAATGGGAGCAAATCACTGCAGCCAGGTTCTAAAAATCCGGTCGAAAGCCTAAAAACCAGAATAGTGGAGGCTTCTGTAGCAACAGGTCAATTCCCATGGTTTTGGAATGAGATGTTCAGGTGTCCATATAATGGGATATGTTGGTAGTGTGTCTGATTTCCAGGCATAATGACTTTGAGGCCCTGCTGCTCCGTACACCCGACCGGACCAAACAGAAGCCAAACAGAAAACCATCCCCAAAATGATGTTTAAATTTCTAACTCCCCTGCTCCCCTTGCTGTGAGCAAGTTATAGCATAAAGAATACATCCCAGAATCTTTTATTAGTGTGCCTGGCCTCTGTGTTTTATTAACATTAGTACCATAAAGGAAAGTCAGGTCTTTGGGGAGAAAAATGGCAGATCAGATTTCGTTGAACATCCCCTTCGAGCTGCACTTCACACTTGACTTTTTGAGGACTTCTCGGCGAAGGTAAATACAAAGTGATCAAAGCTTAATAATGTAAGCACTAAACTAGTCAGTCTGGGATTCACACTGGTGGCTTTGCGGACGTACTCTCAAGTCTCTATTGTTTATTCTTGTTCTTGCTCTCCTCCTTTTACTGCTCAGGTGCCCTCAATCAACACTTTAACCTTCAATTTTAACACAGCTGTTCCACAGCAGAGAGAGAGTGGTACAGAGTAACTCCTCCATGTGTATCTGTACGAGGAAGAAGCGGAGTGTGGGATAGAAAATAAGTTTTTCTGTTTCTATTTATTGGCTAAATATGTTGATTAAAAGTGGATTGTTGTCGACCGTAGCATACTTTTTTGCATTCTAATTATAATCCCATTTAAAGTTCTCTGATGTGTCCTAATAGAAGTTAGCACAGCTTTGTCAGAAGCCATACTGGCATCCTCATTTCGTTAACTGCCTGCAAACATTGTTGCAAATTGAGTCGGCCTCCTTCCGCAGTGCTGTCATAAGCTGCTCATTAATGGGAGGCTTCAGTCTGTCTGGATGGGAGGGAGAATTCCCCGCGGGCCGCGAAATGGCCCCAGGACATTCTGTTTTTCTGTGTCATTACGAAGATGATTGACAGGCAGCGAAATTACAATCTCAGGGGCACACATACCCCCTCCCCTCCCTGTGCAACCAGCTTTTGCTCATAAGAATTGCATGTTGGGACTGAAACACCCCCAACAAACGTCCCTTCTTCAGCTCACCGAAGTGGTGTGAAGAACAGATGATGGTGACGGCTGCAGCAGCACATGTAGAGGTGTCACGTTAATTTAATTCTTAGCATAGTGTCCCATTTATACTTTTACGTTACCACATGTCCTCACTTGATTGGCATAATGAGTCTAACTCATCTCACACAAGTCACCGCGGGAAACAAATTGTTTTTATGATTTCCCCGGAGAGTTCACATTCGAGTCGAACTTTAGAAATTAAAAACTTCAAGTATTGTTGCTTTTCCTTCCCTCAGCCCTGACCTCTCTCTCTCCTCCCTGCCACTCCTCATCCTCTGTATGATTTTGTAATTGGACAGAAAAGACTAGTAGACTATTTTCCTCACCCGCACCCCTCCACCAGCCAGCTGCAGGGTCGGTGTCAGCAGCAGCAGCTCTGTAATTGTCTGGTAATTACAGTTGAGATGGGCTGTGCGTCGAGGACTAATCGCCCCTCCTTAACAAGCTGAACTCAATTAGAGCGTAGAATTTAAGGGCCGTCCGCTGTCCTGACATTGGTGGATGGTGTCATAATAAATCCTCACTCTGAGGGGCGATGCACCACACCACCTGCAGTGCCGGTATATGACAGCAGAGGGCAGTGTCTACCTGTGAATGTGGAGCTCTCACAGATGTCACTCTCTCCTCTGGGAGACCATGATGACTTGCACTGCATTGTACTGACTGAAGGTGATGTACTGCAGTCACTTTTCTGTGTTCCAGCAGCTTTGACTTTCAGGCTCACACGCCAGGTCTTTTTGTTGTTGTTTGTTTTGTTGTTTTGTTTGTACAGGACTCATGATAGGTGTGCACACTGCTGAGGCTTCATTTAGAAACGACCCTATAGGAAGCTATCACCATTTTCATTCATTTATTTACCCAGTAAGCACTGACTTGATGATTTGGAGGTCAAGACATCTGATGTGACGTCAAAGTGAAAGTTTTCTGACGTCTAGGTTACGCATAAATGTTGTTTCAACAGCATTTCAGTGACTAAATTTCAGCACTTAAGTGTAGTCATTGAAGTAGCGTTGAAACAATGGTTATATCTAACCTAGACATCTAAACCAGTGGTTCCCAGACTGGGGGTCAGGACCCCAAAATGCGTCTGAAAATAAATATGAAGGGTCACAAGATGATTAATGGGATAAGTGAGAAAAACATATTTTTGTTTCACAAAATGATATTTACTTTTTCTGACTTCTCTTTTTTTTGGTGCATTTAAAACACTTAAAGTGAAACAACTTGAGAAGAAAAAATCCCTCTTTGATTAAAGTGCTTGCAATATATGCCCACATTAAAGTCATAAGCTTTGATAGGGGGTCACAAGTAGACCTTGCTTCATTGTAAGGGGTCACGAGCCAGAAAGGTTGAGAACCATTGGTCTAATCAACTTTTAAATCAAATGAAGCCTGCTTGTAACCTATACGTCTAGCTGTCGTTTGACCTGCAAATCACAATCAGTGCTTATTGTGTACCTACTCATTCCTGTTCAGGGTTGTCTAATTCCTGTTGAGCCCATCAGCATTAGGAGGAAGGCAGGATTGGGATTCAATAGCATCAAATCTGAATCCAGTTCCGAATTTGCTTATCAAATCCGTGTCCTTTCAAATCCCTTATCGAATCTCATTACGTTTAGCTTTTAACATTTAGCAGGTAAGTTCTGAATAAAACTAAAAGATTCAGATCTGTAGTCACTTTCTGTTGGCTGACAAGCCAGAAACACCAAAGATTTTAATGGCAGCCCAATTAATGTTCAGCACCTGTAGCTGCAACCTGAAAATGCGATCTGCAGAGAAGGTTAACCTTATTTTTCATGAGCTACTTGCTCTAAATACTGGAGGTCATGTATGAAACCATATTTTATGAGTGTATTTCTTTTCACATGTCGGAGACACGCATGCCTGGCTGCGCTTTCTTGGCATGGTTGTTGCTCCTGTAGCCGTCAGGCCCTCAGTGTCTCGGTCAAGGACACTTTGCCGACTGACTCATTGATTGACACGAGGATATGAGCTGTTAAAGGTCTCGCTAACCACCCATGGCATATCAGCTGAATTTCCAACTGCCGAAGACATGTATGATTTAATATGCGGGAGCAGGTCAACATTTTGACCTCCCTGTGTGTTCTTTTCATTGCAGCATGTGATGAGTGGACAGTGCTGCCTCGACCGGACCTCTTCCATGACGTCAATCGCTTTGGACACTCAGCAGTCTTCAGTGACAGGTGATCATTTAGGCAGCACTTAACTGAAAGCAAGATTTTGCAGAGTGCTTCACAGAAAGGCTTTATGGATAATATTTTTTATTTTAAATGGCTAAAATACTGAACGAAATGAAAACAAATTAAGATAAAAACAAAGTAAAGGATCTTACCTCCACTCATTTGGGCACAATCATTACATGAAATCATGATCATAAGACTCTAACTAACCCTGCTGGGGTCTGCTTTTGTAGTCTTACTTTAACAACAGTTGGGGTATTGATTTAAAGGCTGTACCTGCTAACATTAGACATATGTACTAACATTAAGTAAAGTGGTTCATGTTGTTTTTGTTGTAACCTCATTTCCAAACAAGAAAGCCTGTTTCTGTAATGACACTAACCTGCCCTCCCTAACTGTTTTTTTTTTTACATTTACACTGCACATGTGCATGACAAGGCTCCAGCGTAAGGATCACTACCACTATGGCAGCACAGCAGCAAGATAAGATTATTAACGTGGCTGTGCATCCTTAAATTCCAAAACAATCAAATCTAAACTCTAAACACTCTCTGGCAACAAGCAGTCCAAATACTCGGCCCAAGAAAGTAAAAAGAAAGCTCTCTGCCTTCTTAAAGATGGGTGAAAAAGAGAAAACCTGAATAAATGAGTGGACATAAGACATGCAGAAGCTTCCAAACAGGGCACAAGGGGTCGCTGAATAGTGTGATGATTAAGAATATTTGACTCATATGCTGAAGGCATCACAGGCACCAGATCCAGACCAAACCGAACATGGGGAGAATGGCAGATATGGGAAATTTTGTAGCGAAGTGTTAGAAACCACTCTCCACCACCACCACCACCATTTTATCTCTCCCGTAGAGTTCCACAGTACCAACACCACTCTTAAGTTAAGATATGTAGAGGAGTAAGTACGGGAGAAATCTGCCAGGTCACTGCAGTGCATAGAAACATGTTCTCAGATTTCCTCTCTTAACCTGATTTCTCTCAGTAACCTTGTTTCATGAGTCCATGTAAACCAGGGTGACAGGTTTTATTTCCACCGGGGCCCACACATGTTTAATTATGCACTCATGATATTTAAAGACGTGTTGAAATGGAACGTTACACAAACCACCATATTCAGCACGTATCTGCATCTGATGTAAATATGAGCTGGCGTGCAGTTTTTCTCTTTTCACATGCATTGCACCAAGTTTTACATTATGGGACATTTCAGCTCTTCTAACGGGAAATAAAAGGTTCCTCGGTTCCTTTCCTGGTTCTTGTATTCATGATCACATCCCTGTGCACTTGGAACTGTGCAACATGGGTGGAGGAACAATCTGCAAACTGCACTTACTCTGCAGCGGCTATTGGAGGGGAAAAAATGGAAGATATATTAAACTAAACTAAGATATCCACTATTTGGTGGAGAAAATGATTAAAAATGATTGCTCCTGAGAAAGTAAAGCTCGTTATGGCTGTCTGAAGTTATGAATTATGTGTTTTATAGTATTGACTGAAGAATTTAATTTAGAAAGAAGTTCAAAAAATCTCTAAATCAACATGTTGGTGCTTTGTGGGATCAAAACCTTGAAATCTACATTACTTGTTTGATGAGGGCCAAACTCAACACACCGGGGTTGTTGTCGCTTAAATGTCACTTTCACACAGTTGAAGATGTGACTCTGAACTGCACTTCATCTTCTTGATTATCAGTTTTGGTGATTTACAAACTTACTTTATATCTCTCATCATTTTGTATTTAACTCTTGATTGCTTCCACTCACAGTGGACCTTGTAAATGAAATATTCTCTGATTATTACATGAATCATTTTATAAAACTGTATATGCGTTTTAAAATTTCTCATTCTTGATTCTTATTTACTCACGAAAGAAATGTGGGAACAATTGCATGATACATGTTTTCCAATATTCTAATTCAGCAAAAATCCACATGCTGAGTTGACAAAGAAAAAATCTTACTTCAGTCCAACATACTGTAAACCCTAAGGCCGCATGGGGAACGCTTACAACCAAGAACAACTGACAGAGACAGTATAACTGAAAAAAACCTTGTTACCTTGGAAAATAATCCTTTGTGCGTTCATACATGACATTTCATTATTAGTCTGCGATATGAATAGATTGTGATGGTGATGGTGCTGCGACCAGAAGGGATGACTCATCTGTAAGTATTATCTGCACTGCCAGCAGAGCAAGACACAGCGATCCATATTAAATTATACATCCTGTTGTAGAGATCGCATCAAATATTAACATGAATCACAAGCCCCGTTTGAGTCAATCCTCGCTGATGACTCCTGTTCCTCTGGAGCAATTAAGAGTTTGTTCATGCATTCATTCATTGATCAAATTCAGTTTCAACACAATCCCTGAGTTCAAGACAGAATTTAGAGCAGTAATATTAAGTTTTATTTGAACGTTTTTGCTTTGAAATGAAAGTGTTAAAAACAAAATGATGAAATGCATAATGGGGAGGAAAAAAATGGAAAATGCAGTACAAAGGAAATTGGTCACAATTAGGAGGGTCTGCATAAATGCACCCTGTGAAGTTCTTCTAAAGACAAAGGCTGTGATGTGAGGAAGGTTGAGCCTCAGGTGAATCTTAGCTTGAATGTTGAAGGCAAAATACTGATGTTGCAAGGAAACATGGAGGAGGCATTCACTTACTCATTCATGAATGAGAGACATCACCCACTGTAACCTCCATTTTAGCCTCTAGGCAGAAATCTTAGAGGCAGATATCTCAAAACCTGGACTTTAAAAGTGAGTGAGAAAATATATTTTTTTCTGTAATCTGGGTGGACCGACCTTTTTTTAATACATCCCTTCGCTGTCTCGTCGTCCTTTGCTTCTCCGCAGTGACTCACATCTTTTATGTGGTCCCCTGCAAGACTCTCACATTCTCCTCCTCTTGATCCATGTGCTCAGCAGGACGTCCAGAGCGAACAGTTTGAAGTGTGCCCTCTGTGATCCGTGGGGACTTATGATCAGACTGGTGCAAATTACCCATCCACCCTGCCCAGGCGCCGCCACCAGCACACACACACACACAGAGACACAGGCTCACGCTTGCACATTAATCCCAGCAGCTGAACAGAGGCCAGTGGGGAAAGATGTTCAGAAATGCCCCAGACCTGGCATCCAAACACACACACACTCACACACACAGCAGG
>NTHP01000451.1:230062-240900 GCA_003416845.1 Oplegnathus fasciatus
ACATTTATTTCACAGCTGTAGTTATTAGTTACTTCACAGATTAAGATTTGACATACAGAACATATGATGATCTTATAAAATATGATGCATTGTTACAGATTAAACTACCCAACAGTACATGAAATTGTTGTACATGTTGTTGTACAATTGATGTGCATTGTTTTTAGAACAAAACTATTTATATACCATGTTCTTCCACATTTTGCAGACGCTGATAGCGAGAGGTGTGACCAGTATACGGACTGCTACAGTTGCACTGCGAACACCAACGGCTGCCAGTGGTGTTCAACCCAGTGTGTGTCTCTGGGAAGCAACTGCACCACCTCTGCCACGGTGAGAAAACTCACCCCACTGACGACGCTAACCCTGCTAACTCTGCTGAGAGGACAAAGGGACATCACAGCTAACTGCGTGTCCACAACTAGCAGTTTAAGCTTGCCTGTCTTTTACGAAAACATTTGCCCCCCCCCAAAAAAAAATGGTCAAAAGCAGAACTTGATTTATAAAATTCTGCCCTCCAGTAACTATAGAAGGATGTAGGGAGCTGGGTGAATCAAGTCCCAAGGGACACCCTGCTGTTGATGGAGTAGATCGGCTATTTTAAACATTAAAGCTGTACAGTAATATTTTAGTTGGAAGAACATCGACCCTCCTCTTTCATGCTACAGTGCTTTCAATCTGACATGAACACGGGCGTATCCTCATTTCACTCATTTTTTTATAGGATTCATACATGCTTTAGTTGCAGATGGAAAACAGTTAATTAAAGTTAACTAAAATTAAATAATTAAAGTAAGATCTGATGCTCTGTAACAAAATATACCAGTATATCACTTTTTCTTGCCATACAAGCTGAAATGAAATTATAATTTTAAACAGTGATAGGCTCTTTGAAGCACAGAATGATGAATGCTCGGACACTATGGGTTCCTGTAGCCAATTCTAGTGCAACTCCACTAACTTTGGCAGATTTTGTTGTGAGGAACCTTCCTTTCATTTCCTTCAAGAGTTATTACACATTATAAATGGAGACGTGAAATTTGAGTAATGATTAGATAAAGGACTGATGAGGCACGTTCTTGTTTCCAACGCGGAATCTGATTTGTCAATCTGTGATTTGATCACTGCTCATTTAGATGCGACATGACGCTCAGAGACAGTTCCTGTGTTTCCTCCAGCCCTCTTATCTGCACTTGTCTCTGAAATATTTGATTAATAAGGGTCAGTCTCTCTCTCAAATACTTGTGATAACCTGCCTTTCTCCTCAGATAGCTGCATTGTCAGTAAGAAAAATAGATCTCTTCGTTTTGGCCATAATAAGATTCTTTCTCATTATGTCCACAAACACTTCGATCTTTTGCAATGAAAATCTCACGGATTTAGAAAGACCTTCATCCTCCTCATAAAATTGTGTTGCCTTCTATTCATAATGAAATAACATTTCATTTTGTGCCATATGAACGAGTGTCATTTATGGAGCATAAAATGTAATAATTAGGGACTTTGAGTCCCAAGGGTTGACGCCTCTTATTTTCTGCTTTCTCTTCCCAGGGAGCCATAGGGGAATATGAAGTTTGCCCCAAGGACAACCCTTCATACGTGTGCAACAAGAAAACCAGCTGCAAGAGCTGCGCTGTGGACCAGAACTGTCAGTGGGAACCTCGCAACCAGGAGTGCATCTCACTGCCAGGTAACTGTGGTTGTTAGGAAATGGAAATGAAAACATTTCATTTCAACATGCGCGTCATCACACACTTGGATCACACACTTACATACTTAGACATACATAAACTTTATACACAGTCAGAGGAAATTTGAATATTTTTACAACATGGGTGTTATTTTCATAGATTTGGTCTTCTGTCTTATCAGTTGTGATAACAGTTTACTCACCAACTTAATTTCTGAGTTCTAGAGATACATCGCCAATTAAAAAAGTGATATGATGAATTTCTAAATACTGTATTGATGTATAAATAAGCAGTGTTTCAGAACTAAAAGGATGACCAAAACTACAAAAATAAGATCCAGATTATCCTAAAATTAAGTTTTTTGTTAATGCAAAGACACAGATTCTTTTATTTATTCCAGAGGAACGAGAATATACCATATTGCCTAATAAATCTTTAAATGCAAGTATGAATCTAGTCAATACAGTCCTACATTTTACAATTATAATGTACCTTTTGGGCAGTGATTCCCAGCCTGTGCGTCAGATGTCCCCAAAGGGACAAGAGAGAAGAAAAAACATTGCTGCTACACAAAATTATTTGTATTTTTGGTGATTTTTCTTTCATTTCTTGTGAAATACTGGATTGTTTTACCTCTTCAGACCTCTGAAAGCTATTAACAAACAAAATAAAAAAACACTGCTTTGTTTTCAAGGGTCACAAGCCAAAAAGTTTGGAAACCACAGCTTTTGGTGATTAAAAAGTATTGATAGATGTATAGATAATGAAGGTGGATAACCAAAAAAAGATAGATCCCAGTTCGCCCCATTGACATGCAGTCAACTTGCGCATCAGCCTACCAACCTGCCGTGTCTATAGCACCATCTCCTCATCTATTCTCTCCATTCCAGAAAATGTGTGCGGTGAAAGCTGGCATCTGGTGGGCAACTCCTGTCTGAAGTTCATCACTGCGAAAGACTCGTACGACAACGCCAAGCTGGCCTGCAGGAGCCACAACGCCGTCCTGGCCTCGCTGACCACGCAGAAGAAGGTGGACTTTGTCCTGAAGGAGCTGCAGATTATGAGCGTGTTGGTAAGGAGGGGGCGGGGGCGGTCAGCCATGAGTATTAATTATCAGATTAGGGAAACTTAAATATTCTCCTTTGGGAAATTGGGTCGTCACACCAGCAGCGAATAACATATCGATAACACTCTCGATATGCAGAGAGTGGTGAAGATAAAATAGATGATTAAAGCAAGAAGCTCACATCAAGACTGAAGAATTATATAGCAGCTAAATGAACAGCGAGGTACTGTTCATAGAGCGTCTTCTTTGACAGATTTGTGATCGTGCTGAGTAGAGGAGCATGTGTACACATGAAACAAGGAAAGCAGGGGGAAAAAAATCCAAGAAGAACCGACACATTGATTCAAGACAGAAAACTACAAAAGCGTACAAAGAAACCATCTTTATTTCTCATTTTATCTCTGATTTATGACCAAAAACTTGACTGTTGTGCACCGATTTAGTTTTTGCACTTGGGTGCCTTTGTGGTAGCTGCCCTCTTTTTGAAATTTAGTCTTTTTATATCTGCAGGTGAGCTCTGGTCTGATTCTTATTTTTTCCTGTGATTTTTGGACCAGTGAGCATGAAACAAATCTCCCATTAACAGATTCTTTCCTCAGAGCTCAGGCATCTCTTACTCGCTCCATTAGAGCGAATACGCAGACATCTATCCCAACAATCGACTAGCCATCGCAAGCTGCTGTGTACATCATCAGACGTAGGTCCCGCATCTACAGATAGACGTGTGAGTGACGGGGACATTCACAGTGTTAGCTTTAATCTCTTGCATCAAGTTTGTACACTGACACAACCCACACACAGAATACAGAAAAAAGTCAAGATGTGTAAGCGGTGCATTTACTGAGAGATGCAGCATTACATGGTAATTTACTGAATAAGTCCTGAATGTAATTGAAAATATTTGCTTGGCCTTGTAGCTTTCATCCTGCACCCTTTACTCATGGTTGCTTGTAATGTTGACGATCAGGAAATCCAGTATAAGCTTATATTTTACTGTACAATTATTTGAGTGTGAGTGTGGGCTCAAGAGTTGGGTATAAATTAAAATTACTAAAAGCCTAAAGCCTAAATCCAACTTGAAGTCAATTAGGGTTGGACTCTGATCTTGGCTAAAATTCACAGCTAATGCGTTTTGTGAGATTGGGCAAAAAGACCCTAAAAACATTAAGCTTAAGTGTATCTGATGAACATCTACAAATATACCATATTTTTTTAGGTTTAATGTCATTTTTGAATTCCTCAGGCAGGAGATTTTATTACCCAGAAATGCTAATTTATGTTATTGAGCAGAAGCAATTAATAGATCGACCAAAAATGAATTGGAAACTGGAAAGCAAAATTAATTTGGACTGTTAATCAGACAAAACAACATTTGAACACCTTACCCTGGGCTCTATAATGGGCATTTTTTTATGATTTCCTGACATTTTATGCAGTAAACGGTTAATCGATCAATCATTTAAACAAGAAAATAACCAGCAGAATAACAGATAATGAAAATAATTATTAATTGCAGCCCTAAAATGTTGCCATTAAATGTCTAGAAAGACCTCTATAAAAAATTTCCTGTGCTAAAATAAGGTTCACAGTAATACATTTCCTGAATTAATAGGCGCTGTCGAAAGAAGTCTCAATTTTTCTGAAGCTGATGAGGAAAAATGTTTTTCTGGGACCCACATTATTGCCCTAATCACAGCTAAATCTGTCTAAATATTTTAGTATGTGTCTACACTTGAGTTCACAGAAGAATATTACATAATCCCGAATGTGTCAAAAGCACTGGGAGAGTACAGTTCTAACAACCCGGTCTGCACTTCAATGAAACATGGTGTCATCCACAGCTGCAGTCCTGCTTTAGTTTCTGTGTAGATCCCCCAGCAGGCACAAACCCTGCCATCCCTCACTGAAGCCACCCATGCAAAAATGTAAGCCACTTGTGATCCTACAGAGTGCCCTGGAGCCACCGCATGGCATATGTAACGTTGGAGCTAAATGAGACAAAAACATTTGAGTCGAAATCACCAAGTGGGGCTGAAATTGAGGTGTTTTCCATCCATACTAATGAAATTGTGTAGATTTCCCCTGTTGGTCTAAATTCAATCCTGTCGGTCAGTTCCAGGTGATCTTTGCGCTTAAAGGTAGAGAAGAAATAAAATAACTTCTCTGGAATAACACTGGTTTTCAAACTGTCCATTTCAACAATACAATGCTGTACAGGCACAGGGACTCTGACATGCTTCTCAAGTCTTCCTTCCATGTTATATTGACACTGTTTGGGCTGTTTAGCAGTTCCAACTATTTCCAGGCAGGATCAATCAATCCAAGAAATGCAATTAAATCCTGATGGAACAGTAATTTGACCCACGTCTCTGAGAGATCGAGCTCTCTTTGTTTACTACTACTGCAACAGCATGGCCATTGATTAGAGATGAGATGGATAACAGAGCCTCCCAAGTCAAGTGAAGTAAAGCTGCTTTTGTTGCTGCTCAGTCAGTCCAGGGGAATTTATGTCAGCACAGATGAAATATTCTCGCTCTGACATGTTCTTTTTTTGTTTCTTACAACCAGACCAAAGTTGTGATTTCTCACGAAAAACATAGATATCATAATCTAAAGCTGTTTTTGACATTGTTTTTTATCAAATGTGGTTAAGAGGCAGATTGACAGAAAAATCTAAAAACCGAGAGCTTGACAAAGAGTAGAAGAAGGAGGCAGTAGAAGAAATTTGACAGAAGCTTTGAAGAGCGATGAATTTTAAAGAGAACAATGTGTAAAATCCTTGTTTTGACTTTGGCGCTCTGTTGTGTGTTTGCAGTACAAAGCCACAGTGACGCCCTGGGTGGGACTCAGGAAAATCAACGTGTCCTACTGGTGCTGGGAGGACATGTCACCCTTCACGAACACCACCCTGCAGTGGCTGCCCGGCGAGCCGAGCGACGCCGGGTTCTGTGGCTACCTGGCCGAGCCAGCATCCAGCGGACTGAAAGCACAAACCTGCATCAACCCAGTGAACGGCAGCCTGTGTGAACGGCCAGGTGGGTTCACAATACTGGATGAATGAGAAATAAGTTATAACAGTTCAGGTAAAAGATTATTTTCAGCAAACATTTATCAGTAAATACAGTAGCTATTAGATTACATGCTGATTCATGGAAACTCAGCTGAATACACAACCACCAAACAGGTACAGTAAATGTCAGGTAAATACATTGCAGTTAAAGCTCAAATAGGTCAGATGGGATACATGTCTTACTAAATTTACAGTATTGTAACTGTTTCCTGTGCTTCTCCCCATCAGAACATTTATATTACAAACATCTAATGCCGGGATCAAACTAGCTTTATGTCTTTTGAGATGACCACCGTCACATTACGTAATCTTAAATTCCTGCCGTGAGTTGGTTGACAGAAATGTCAGACTACACTTTGAACACTGAAGGGCCAAAGACATCCAGGATTGAAAAGGCAAAAATGTCAGCATCCTTGGCGTCACGGAACATGTCTTAGATGTTGTCAAACTAGCTGAGAGAAGGTAAAATAAATTGTGACATGCTACTCTTTCTGTCCCGGCCTCATGAGACATTCCAGATACAGAATTTGCTGTTTTCAACTATGACAAATCGTCATGCACGATGCTTATTTCTGTTCCTGACACCTTTTTTCACATTTTTACACATTTTGTAAAATGGCAGAAATATACTAGAAGGCAGAGGGAGGCCTACATGGATTTGTAAATCGATTTGAGGTTCATTATTATTAACACAACAAAATTTCAGCCGTATGGCATCAGAATTCTGACTGTTTGAACTCTACCAGAAAGTATCTGAGGTTCAACTTTGTAACCTTTTTTGCATCATTTATTTTCTGCTCTCTAGATATAGTAACACCTTGTTTATCATAGTCCAGTAGAGTTCAGCCAGAAGAGCACTACCAGAAGAGCTTTGACTCCCACTGAGACATCCGTGTTGAAAATCGATGCATTCGTACTCCAAGGCTTGAACATAACTTCTTGATAATGCTCCTCAGCCAACCACAGTGCCAAGCAGTGCCGGACACCGTGTGCCATGAGAACCACCTGCAGCGAATGCACCAGCAGCAGCTCGGAGTGTATGTGGTGCAGCAACATGAAGCAGTGCGTCGACTCCAACGCCTACGTGGCCTCCTTCCCCTTCGGACAGTGTATGGAGTGGTACACCATGAACACCTGTCCACGTAAGACCTCTTTTTCTGTTCAGTTTTTCTCTCTTATATATTAATTCACAGGTTTAAGCTGACGATCACTGTGATTCTTTTTTTTTTATTTTGGCAAAACCCACCACAAATATACACAATCTGAATGTTGAGTCTGAAAATCATTTCCTGTTATTACATCATTAAAAAAAAATTAATGTATGCCATTCAGTCTCTTTCATAACGGTGTGCAGTATGTAGGCTGAAATTAAAAAACCCCGAAACATTTATTAGAAGACAGAAGTCTAAAGAAATTGTTTAAAAACGCTGTGGCTAGACACTTGATAGAGGCAGCACACTGTTTACTGTTTATCAATGTTAGTAGCAGAGGTGTTCGGTATTCCTTTATAAATGATATAAGGAGTTCAGACTTTATGGAGAACGCAGAGTTTGTGATTAGACAACAGTTGTAATGTTTCTCCGTTTAGGCTGAGACAGCACTCCAAATTACACATTAACTAACCACATTAGTTAGTCTGTCGCAATTTCAGTTCTTGAACTCTTGAACTCCGTAATTTCCAAATCATTTTCTTTCTTGGAAAGAAATGTGTAAATTGGTAGGAATTTCAGGGAAAGTTGGGACAGTGTTCACTTGATACTCTTAATAATTAATTAGTCAGTGCACAACAGGTCAGCTGAACATGCAAAAAAGTAAAAATTGTCTACGTGCGACCATATCTTCATATATGGAGGGTAAAGTTTCCAGTGATATATGAATATTTACTTGTATTGAACCAAATTACATACTTGCCCTCAGGGAACTTCCTGAGAAATGAAGGAGCATTAAAATGAGACATTACCCTCTTCTCTGCTGTGGTAACAAGTAAATCTTGGCTTCTTTTTGTAATCTATAATGTCTTTTCATCAGTTGACTTGACTCATTGATCTCATCATACCTCAGTGTAAGAGTCTCTCTGCAGTGTTTGCTTTTGCAGCCCTGGCATCGGCATCTCTTGAGTCTAAACCCATTGATTATACATAAAATGTTTCCTTTTAAGTGTGCACAAATCTCTCCATGCATTTCTTATGCCAGTTACCTAGTTCTTGTCCCATGTATTCCGAACAAATTGCTGCTGCTGTAGAAAAACACTTTGTCTGACACATGAAAATGTTGCAGCATACTATTTACACCTCTGATTAAGGTGCAACAGCTACATGCATAACCACCACCCTCCCAGGCAGGATTCATGAGCTGCAATCTATGAAAGGAGGAAAAACTCAACACCAAAATAAAAGCATAAATCTGAAGTCTGCTCACGTAATGCTCCAGTTACAGTTAATATACTCAACCACTTGAGCATATGTAACGATCTTCATCAGACTTAAAAAAGACCCTAAAAGGCAACATTTTAAATAACCATGGCTCTCTGGAGCACAGCATCTTTAAATGTTTGTTTTTTTAACCTTCATTTAGCCGAGCACATTAAACTGTGGCCCCTCCAGTCGATGAGATGGGGATTAATAATCTGGTTTAGCAGTTTGATAACTTAGTCTCCGGCTGGTGCTTTGTTTTTGTACGGCGCAGCAGAGAACAATTTTCATTTATTTAACCTGGCAGGTCAATTAAGTACAAATTGTTGCTTACAGCCATAGGCAGAGAGACCCCTCGAGGGCTGAGAGTTAGGAATTAAAATATAGGCAAATATCTATGAAGAGAAGGTGGAGAGAACCAGTAGCTCAGGAATGAGCTAAATTAAGTGTTGAACCTTGGAAAGGTGTTGTGGGTGCTATTAAATGAAACTTTTGGAATAACAACCTGACTCTTACCCATCACTTATTTATTGACAGTGCTTTGTTAACTTTGCTACATTATGTTTCATAGTAATTGATTAATTAATTGAAACCTTTAGTTACACAAGGGAAACAGGCTGACAACAAGCTCTCTTTACACCGGTAAGCAAAGTTGTAGATATGGAGGCTTTTAGCTTAGCTTTAGAATGAAGAGTGGAAGTTAGTTTTACTCTTACGATAGTCTACTGTTCTTACTGTTTATCTAACAGCATGTTCTGGAAACACTCTGTTTTTACGACATAAGTGGATTTTAAAAAGACAAAATATTGGCTTTTTTATCGACAGTAATAATATCAGACTTCACGGTAATAAATGTTCTGCATTGATTTATAACTGGCGATGTGTTGTGTGTTTTGCTGCAGCGGAGAACTGCTCTGGGTACAGAACATGTGGCCAGTGTCTGGACCAGCCGGGCTGCGGTTGGTGCACTGACCCCAGTAACACGGGCAAAGGTCAGTGCATCGAGGGCTCTTATCGCGGGCCCTTCCAGACCTCGGTTCCGGCCCCATCCACACTCCCCGGCCTGCCCGCCAGCCCCCACCCGGCCCTCAACGCCAGCATGTGCCCCGGCGAGGCCAAATACAACTGGTCCTTCATCCACTGCCCAGGTAGGGAAGAGTTAGCTCTTAGTGTTTAGTATTTTCAAATGATTAATATCTTGAATTGCAAAACAAATTTCTAGTAATGTGTTGTATAAATGCTATTTCTGCAAGTGTATTAACACTTAAAGGGGAATTCCACCAATTCTACACATTGAGATCAGTTTACTTGTCGTGGGAAGTACAGAGGCGAGGAACACAGGGTGCTCCAGCAATTTGGTCTTGCACTTTCATAAAGATGGGAACTTCCAAGAGACAGATTATAAAACAACGGTCAAAATTAAAGCAGCAGAGGCCAATATATCATGACTTTTAGTGTTAAGCTTGGGTCAAGCTCCAAAAACACTGGATCCTACGCTTCCCATAATGCAACTCAATAGCATCTTTCTTTAGACCCCCTCTGCGTTCTCAATGCCCACCTCTTTGAAACACCACATGTCCAGCTTCTAATGCAGGCTCTCTGTTAAAAAGGTTTCAGTCTGAAGCCCAAGCTGAGATTTTCTCATTTTTCTCAGGCTCCCTTTCAGAGCCAAAGAAAACATTATACAACCGTTTTCTCAGGCTGAATACGAGCGTGATGAGTAAACTGATCCTCATGTGTGAAATCGGTGAAGTGCCCCTGTATTGACCCTACTTCATTGTCTAACAACCAAAATGTCTGAAAATGTTTGCCCACTCACAGGGATTGTTTTATTCAGTCATTGTAATCTAAAACTAACAGAAATGCTTTCCAGTGGCCTCTCTCAGTTTAATAGATCTGTGTAGTAAATCTTAATAAATAAATAAACTTGGCAGGCATGGAGAATATCAGAGTAACACTATTTGTCAGGACCTCATGTGCAGCACTAACGGACAGTTCAGAACTCCAACAGATCCCAGACTGCACATCACTTTCTCTACTTGCAAATTAACAAACAAATTCATTCCTGTTTGGGCCTGGAGCTGTTTATTTAAGAAAAAAACCATTTTTTTCCAGCGTGTGATGTTCATGCAGCATGTGCTTTGTTTACTCTTCGGCAGCTTGTCAGTGTAACGGTCACAGCCAATGTGTCAACGAGAGTGTGTGCGAGAAGTGCGAGGACCTGACAACCGGCCGGCACTGCGAGAGCTGCATCTCCGGCTTCTACGGAGATCCGACCAACGGGGGCAGCTGCCAGCGTGAGTATCCGTGGGCCGTTCAGTCCAGCACTAAATCAACCAGTCAGTCTTTCTGCGCACGGCTTCATTTAACTTGTCAGTATTTTACAGTTCAGTTTGATGTCGACCATTTTCCCGATTCCTGGCTGCACAGTAAAGCGATCCCGCGGGATATTAAAGATTTACTCCGCTCTACAGCTAATACTGACAGTCAGTCAATCGGACAACAAATCAATTGTCCATTCCTTCGACAGCTTAATTTAGCTTACCAATATATTACAGCCATGGTGTGTATTTTGTGATTTTTTTTTTTTTTTTTTTTTT
>NTHP01000451.1:240912-253903 GCA_003416845.1 Oplegnathus fasciatus
TTTTTTTGGCGCTTTAATTCAAGGTGTCCCTCTGAAATATATATTTACTTGGTTCTACATCAGTGACAGCCAATCAATAAACCATCCTGTCTGCATATCTTCCTCTTGTCAGTATTATGCATTTGCTGTACAACAAGGAGTCAGAAAATAAGAAGCATAAACAACAAAGTGCCCGTCAGGGACATTAATAGGCATGTGTTACTTCACAGCCGATCATGACATTCTATATATCAGCTTGACTCAGGCGGCATTATGACCATAAGTAAAAAGTGCACAATCAATACCTCAAAAAGGAGGCGATTAACGAATAATCAAGATAACACATAACACAACATAACACATGTGTGTATATAAATAAGGATAAAACATAAAATGGCTTGTTGTTCCAACAGCTGTCCTCAAAATCCCCACACCTAATGGACATTTGACATCTGTTGACTGCCACAAAAACTGTCTCTTGGGGTATGGAAAGTCGCCTCTGGTGGGACGGAGCCGGAGCTCGTGTGAGAGATGCAACGTTAAAGTTGGGTTCACCTCTATGCACAGAACTGGCTCTGGAACTAAACTTCTGGATACGGGCACAATTTTTTTTCCCTTCATGTCTTTTCCTCGGGGAATGACCCGGTTGCCTCCATGCAACGGTGTGTTGTAGAGAGGGTTGCTCAAACTGTTGTTTGTGCCCATGCGGTGATCCAAGTATCTGGCCTTCTTGGAGTCGCTGGGTGCAGTTCTGATAAAGGATGGCTCATGGAGACTCCAGGGGGACTTTAAAGTCAACGTCAGCAATGATGAGAAAACCTAGAGGGAGATAGTTATTTGTTATTAGACTTATGTGCTACAACAGCACCACGTTCGAGCATGAGGTAGTTCATAAGTGTACCTGGTACCTGAACACCTTTGGTCAAAGAGCGATAATTGACTTTGTATCTGTGGATCTGTGGTTGTGTGTCTTGAACGCTCTGATGAGACGAGCAGAGCAATCAGCTGATCACCACCTGGTGGTGAGTTTGATCAGATGGTGTAGAAAGGCTGTGAACCCAGATGTTTCGTGAGGGTCGAAGCAGAGTTGCCATCAAGCCTGTCAAAGTACATACAAGACATAAAGGCGAAGCTCGTATTTAGTCCAAACATCGTATTTATTACGTTTAGGCCTGAGGGTAAATGTTGAATCAGATGTACTCGGTTCAGAGTGTAATAAAATATTTTTGTTTTATTATTTAAGTTTATGGTTATTGAACTTGTACAGATTCACTGAAAATCATAATGTTTATACAGTTTATACCCTGAGGAGAGTAGATCTGTCACCCTCTATATAATACAGTATATTCAATATTCTGTAGCGCTTTGTTATTTAGAACAATAGCAGTCATTAAATGTAAAAATGCTTTACTGAGGCACTTAAGTTTTTATTTTATTTTATTTATTTCTTCAGCCTGCAAGTGTAACGGCCACGCCAGCATGTGCAACCCCAACAACGGCAAATGCTTCTGCACCACTAAAGGCATCAAAGGAGATCGCTGCCACCTGTGAGTTCCATCCCTCCGTCCTCGTCTTTCCTCCTCTGTCCTGAGTCTGTATTCTCACGTTTTTCTTCTCCACTTGGGCTAAATCTGCAGTTGTAGGTAAACCTTGCAACTGTCATATCTTAGCCCCCTAAAGTTAAATTCTACATGGGAGAATATGGTTTAGTCTTTGTTTTTTCAATCAGTGCCACTAACTGTTCAAACACAAGCCAAGGCTGCTAAAACTTGTGTACCTGTCTTGTGTTTTGAGGTTAAAACACAAGATTCTGTAGTCCACTTCCAAACTATTCTAAAAAAGAGCGAGATGATTTTATTTACTAATGCTCTGGAGAAATGTGCTCCGTGCTGTTAGTCATCGAGATGTGAAACTCGATATAAATCTGTATGTTTCATAAACTCCAGAACCCTTTTTTTATGTGCAAAAATATTGAACCACTTGAAATTCAAAGATTTTTTTAGAAGCGTAATTTTTACAAAGACCTGCAAGGCCACATGTTAATATGTTGAGACTCAATACCCTCCATATCTTTTTTTCTGTTGCTGCTTATGCTGTTCATTAGTGCTAGAGTGTCAGCACTAATCTTAACCCTGGCCTTCATTACCATTGGGCTTCCAAAAACCCATTAAAAACTTGAGATACAGTTTTAGAAATGAGTGGTCATCAGTATGAAAATGAGGCTATTTTTGTCTTTTTGTAGACAGAAGCTGTCTGTTAGTGTGTCTGTCAGCTTCACTAGGCCCTCTCTCATTCTTCTTTCTCTGTTTTCTTTTCATTGTGGTGTTACTCTAGCTGACTGAAGGTCAAGACTCGCACCAATATCGACTGTGTTATCTCAGCTCCACGTGTGATGTGTGGATTTTTTCCCGCTTTGTTTTTTTATCAGCAATTAAATCGTCCTAATTCACCTTTCTGTCATCTTTTCTTCCCCTCTTGCTGTCTTTCCCCCATGTCTTGCCTCATTTCCGCTCATCTATCTTCCACCGCTCTCCTTTCAGGTGTGAAGTCGAGAATCGTTACCAAGGCAACCCACTCAAAGGAACATGCTACTGTAAGTGGAATTCCAATTACCAACTTCAGTGAAAGTGTGGGGTGGGGGATCACATTAGGTAACCACTGTGAGGCCTTACTCTTCTCCCTTGTTCAGGCCAATGCCTGGCTCTTAAATCAAAGTAGGTCTCAAGTAGTTTGACATTTAAAGAAATAACAGCCAGAGGAGAAAGAGTTTTTTTTTTAAACAAGTCACAGGTGGAAAGAATCGAAAATGAGACACAGAAGAATGCAGTGGAGCTTTAGAAGGACTGTATTTCTCTTTTCCCTGCTGCAATGACAGTCATTTTCCCAGGGACAGACTGTAGCACAGCAGCCCACACTGCAAATTATTCTCTTGCCATTATTTAGAATAAAATATCGTCGATAGGAAATCTGTCAAACCATGGAATTTAACTAAGTTTGTCCTCCATGGTCCTCAAACACTTATTTCTCATTATTTTATAATCTAATAATGCTTAAGAATACAGAAGGAGCTATAAATGATGGTAAACCTGGTAGAGTGGACCAACTTCAGACACAATTCAACAAACAAACAATCAGCAGTCGAACTAAATTGGTGTTTCTGACTATTCCGACTGAACAGGCCTTTATGTTTTGTGCTGAAACGATTTGCTGACTAATTGTTTAGACGTTTTCAATCTTGGATTGCTACAGTTCCTCGAATGTGAGGATTTGCTGCTTTTTCTGTTTTTATATCATTACTAATATCTAATTAAAGTCTGTGTAAATCTATAGTTTTCAGTAATGTGACTGGAATTACAGTTGGACCTGTAACAGCAGTCACAAACACTGGTTGAGTGGTTTGACTGCATGGTCAGTGGACGCGCATTGTGTGAGTGTGTCCTGTGTTAAAAGAGGTCTTACCAACCCAAAGGTTAAAACGTTTCTTGGTGGCAGGTGTTATTTTACCCACAATGATTCGAACCAGCGTGAGAAGGGATGTGGTCAGTAGGTGTGAAAGGAAATTAGTTTTCCTGTGCAGGTCAATAAAGCCTGGAAGAGAATAGAAAATGGATTTTAAAGTTTCCAGACCACGAGAGGTGTAAAAAAAGTGGACATAAAAGTTTGAAATACACGAGTAAATCATTTGCTCCATGCCAGGTTCATGTGTGGCTCCGTATTATTGTGGTCTAGAGACAGAGACCTCTAGCTGTGGTTTAGTGCAGGCTTGCACACAGCCATTTAACCCAGCCTCTCTCATGACCTTCTTCACAGACAACTGACAACACACTAAAATCTTCAGGTCCATACAACAAAGTCAATAGAGTTCTGAAATAGAAAAAGAATGGGATTCTGGGTAATTTCCTGCCCCGAGCGCTGTGCGAAAACATGTTCTTGTGTGACTTTCAAACTAGACTAATCGAGCTATTCTTCTTCTTCTTTTGTAATCCCCACCACGCTCTCCCACACCCACACCGCCGGCTCGATCACTTCAAACAGACACGCTCCTCATCGACTACCAGTTCACCTTCAGCCTGTCACAGGAGGACGACCGCTACTACACCGCCATCAACTTCGTGGCCACACCTGAGGAGGTATGTCTCTAACAGTGAACGCCCCACCGTCACAGCAGCAGCCACTTTTATTAGGATTAAAGATTGTGAAGTCAGCACCAGATGATGGTGGTGATTGTTTTGTCCCCCCCCCCCNCCCAGTTATTGTCAAACAACTATGTTTCTTACATTGATAATGATAATAACAGTGATTAATACATAATATTAATAGTAAGAAAGTTAGTCAATATCTCTTTTTAACAGAGAACTGTGCACAAGAACAAATATATAATAATAATAATGATAATAATATGTCATTGTCTTGTGACAATCATCATCTCCAAAATGTCAACTTTTCATGAGCTGAGAAAAAAAGCCCCATTTCCAGCGTGGTGACAATGCATTTTTCAGCTAATGCAAAGGAGTTTTTAATTTCTTATTTAGCTCAAGAAGAATTTTCTAAGCCCATGATGGAATATTTCATCTTTCAGTTTGTCTGAAAAATCTCTGAAAAATGTCTGAGATACATGCTTTTCCGTTGGACAGACACAAGCGCAGACAAACACACAGAAATTCCCAATAGTTAAGTTACGCTCACAATAATCATTAGCTCCACATGAAAGAAAATACTTAGAAGTGGCACTCAAAATGCTTGAGTATATTGTTTTAAAATCTTAAAGTAATGAGCGAGATTTTAAATTCAAAGGAAAAACAAGCACCAGCCATAATGATGGGAGTACTTCCCCTGCTGGCTCCATTACAACCCACTTAACAGAAGAGAAACAGTATAAGAACGAACTATTTAGCGGTATTATATCATAATAGTCTCTTTATTAAGTTAGGAAAGTCCCATTGAGACTGAGATCTCATTTTCAAGGGAGACCTGTGTACACAAAAAGATATAACTACCTAATTAAGATTATTACAATATATCAGGCTACCAAAGAACAATCATATACAATAGAGCACTGGCAAAAAACATGGTATGTAATACTATAAACGTAAGCCTAATTTATAAATAATAAGACATAAAATGATATCCAAAAAACAAAATGAAGCTAATGAAATAAATAAAACGGGCACCACTCACTCAGTTAACTTACTATCACCCGTATTGAATAAATTGAGAAAAAAGTGACCAGTGGCTTGACACTTCCCTCAGTCAAAGTCAGTCTGCCGCTGATGAGCAATGACATTAATTGCATCAGACTGAAGTGTAATGTCGTAGCGTGAGCCACACTCCTCACACAGTCACTCACACAGGTGTTTTCCCGGCTATTGAACGCTCGTCCAGTCCTGTTTACCTGGCTGCAGCATCTGGAGCCGAAACTGCAACACAAGGATCTGATTAGATGTTCCAGATGGTATTTTTTTCCCCTGACAAAACTTTTACCAAATGGTGACTAATGCAGAACTGCGATCCCTTCGTCAGCTGGAAGTGTGCGAAAATAAATGAGTGTTTAAAGTCACCGGAACTGACATTCTCATTATGTAATTTTATGTATATCCTGTAGAAATTTAACTTCCCTCGGATCAGGCAAAACTTGCCATGGATGACGATGTGGTGTGATGTTTAGCAGTGAGCCAAACGGCAAAAGATGCTCTAGAATTAAGTGTAACAAGGAAACAACGAAAAAGCACAAACTTAACGATGTCCACATTATACATCTTTAATGATAAATTAAGAAAATATTTATATATTCATAATAGAGCCGAACAAACGCTGCCTTTCAGTCAGTAAGTAAACATTAATTAGGTCTCAGTTTACACCTACTTGTCGCTATCAAAGCTGATATCACTTTACAACTGCACTTACAGTATTTTAATGTATATCATTTTCATCACTGCCTCATGCTCAAACACTTGTTTTGCTAATTCAGCTTCCATTAGCTGTGCAAATTTGCTCTAGTCTGCAATACAGTAACTGTTTGTACAGCTGCAGGCTGGTGTGTGTGTGTGTGGTGGGGGGAGCTCTGCATTTACGGTAAAGCAGAGGCCTTCTTTTTTTTAAATTCTGGTCCATCCCTCTCCACTGCACATTAATATGATATGTGGGACTAGAAAGATGTTGATATATAATGATGATGGTGACTGCATGTTGTCTGTGTCCTCTCTCCCTCCTCAGCCAAACCGAGATCTAGACATGTTCATAAATGCCTCAAAGAACTTCAACCTGAACATAACCTGGGCCACTAGCTTCACCGGTAGGTCTCAACAAACACCCGAGTAGTGCTGAAACACTTAGACTATGACAGACAATTGATTGCCTCCAATTTTGATAATTGAATAATCATTCATCAAGCAAAAATGCCAAACCTACGTTGGATCTAGCTTCTCAAATGTGAGGATTTGCTGCCTTTTCTTTTGTTTTATATCACGGTATATTGAAGATCTTTACGTATTGACTCTTGGTCAGACAAGAAAAGGAGTTTGAAAATGTCACCTTGGGCTCTTTTTTTCACATTTTATGGACTAAACAATTTAATTGAATCAACAGATTAATTGACAATGACAGTAATTGTTAGTTGCAGCCGAACACTTCAAACTTAATTCAGTGAAACAGGTGCAGCAGCAGGTGGCAGCTCTCACCCATCCTCTGTCCTCGGATGGCCAGGCCAGGTGTCTTCATTGGCCTTTCCCATAGTTTAATACGGCAGTGAACAGTTCAATCAGATTCTGTGTTTTGCTAAATGTAGGAGGGTAGGTAAGGATGCAACAGACAACAGCCTGGTAATAGTTCCCTCTTGCATTCTTGTAACTGCGTGTTGATTCTTTTACACACAAAAAAAAACATAATCGCATAAAAATAATTTGGTAGTTTAAACTCAAAAACTCATTACTTTTCCTTGTGTAATTTAATTGTTAGAAAATATGTTTTTACCCCCTAAAACGGGGTAATCACATAAAGAGAGTGCTGTCATGTTTGATTTGTTCATCTCGTACGGATGAAAAATTCCTCAATTAGAAGCTGATGGTTCTTGTTTAAGTTCATCTTCTCTGATTTTATGTAGTACAGAGATAAACCAACACTGTTGTTAATGTTTAAATATATAAAAAGTACACTCATTTAATGTCTATCTCCCTTTCTGTCTTCACCTTGTTGCTTCATCTTATTGGCTTTTCCGACCATACTACATGTCCTTCCTCCCATTTCTCTTCATCAACCTCCTCCTTTGTATTCTTTGCTGTCGTACACCTTCCCCATCTCTGTCCCTCTTTTCTGTTCTTCTTTCTGTCATTCAGCAGGCACCCAGACCGGGGAGGAGATCCCTATCGTGTCTCGGAGCAACATCAAGGAGTTCAAAGACAGCTTCTCCAACGAGAACTTTGATTTCCGCAACAGCCCAAACATAACGTTCTTCGTCTACGTCAGCAACTTCACGTGGCCCATTAAGATCCAAGTAAGCTTCAGTTCAGCTAAACAAAAATCCAACTGGTTCATTTTGAAATAAAGTAAGACACAGTTTGTGCTACAGTGTAACAATTTGACATTGTAGTCAAACTGCACATATACTGCATTTTAATCAATGATTGTACATTTCACTGAAATAACTGCATACACCTACATTTGTGAGGAAAAGATAGGTAAAGAACACTATTGTGGTGCGTTTAAACCACATCCTGTTGAAATTACTATACTGATTTTAGGTCTGACTGTCCTAAGCTGCACTATGAGCGATATATTGATATAGAAATATGATTAAATTTTGTCTGCTGACATCTACAACAGAGGGCAACTTGTTCCCAGATGCTTCAGATTCATTTTAAAGATATAATCTCAAAGATTTTCATTCAAATAAACGTCAGTTAAGTCGCTGTCTATCGCCGAATGATGCAACACAATGGTGATTGAGCCTGTGGCCCACTGATGAAAGCCCTTTGCATTTGCAGTATTACGACCCGGGTGTCGGGAGCGACTTTCCCTGAAAAATCTCAAGCGGCGCACAGTTAGGCTTTTAACACAACAGACTCGCTCTTCAACTCACCTGTGTGTCAAGCGGCATACTGTTTTTTCCAGTCTCTGCCAGCGTTGTGAGTAAACCGTTATTATGGCCGAACAAACAAAGAAAAGGTCAGTAACTTCAGACGAGGGAAGTGAAACTTAAGTGAGGTCCAAAAACAACCTGCAGTTACCAATTATTGCATTGGTGCCGTGAAAGACAATGAAATGAAAGTCTTCGAGATTATGACTTTAACAGGCCAAATTTAATTCTTAGAATGACACATTCAGCTACGACATTTAAGGATGAGCATCCACTGACTGATACGTTGAACGGGGGAAGAAAGCTAACTGGTCTTATATGATGCTAGAAATCTATAAATCCAATAGCTTTGTGCTTTGACAGCATGGGGTAGCAGAACTTACTGTGATGCCTGGAAACTTGCGAATGAAATGTGACAGAAAGGGGAAGTCTGAATGCCTCAGATGAACAAAAAGGGAGAAATGTCAGAAATGATCTTCCACTTTAACAAGAGTTTCACACAATTTGTAACAGATGTGTCTCAAATTTTTACCTAGCATAGTTTTAAAGTCAAGGTGCTTCTTCGAGTAATACACATGAAAGCAGCACGACTAAGATAACACAAGATAATAAGAAGAGCGCAAAATATGATAAAAGCATGATTTACTCAAGTAAACAACAACAAGCCAAGCTGTCCTGAATATTCACTGACTGTAGCAACGCTGCTTGTGCTGAAAACGTATGCATTCGTGTGCTTTGAACAAAAGCATCTACAAAATGGCACATGTCAGGTCTCTTGTGTGTATGTGTGCAAATAAGCACTCATATCTTTGCATATTCTGGATCAAAGTGCCGCTAAAGTGTGGTCAATTTTCACTGTGACTGGTCAGCTTGTCTGATTTACAAGCCACTTTTCTACTCTCTAAACCAAAAGGTTGGCTGGTAAAATGGCGAAATGTCATTGTTGGCACTCACCAGTGAAATGTGGTCAGTGGGGAGGGGGGGAAAGTTTCCTGCCTTTGGTGGGCAGGAGCTTTTCTCCAGTGTTGATGTGGCTCCTTGGCAGCAGTAGTGAATAGGGCTCTGTATCTGCTCGCCTGGTAGCTGGCGGTGTGTGTTTTATGCGGCCGAACTACAATCGGCGCTGCACCCTGTGAAACGCTGCCATGTGGATGGTGCAGAGAAAACTGTCCGTCACTAGTGCTCTTACTGTACGTCGGTGGCGAAGTCGTGCCAACTTAATGCTTTTGTTTAATGCCTGTAACTGCTTTATTTGCGACAGGATGAAAGTCAATTCATTTCGGTCAGTTTATCCGCAAGTTAAAAAAAACTTTCATGTGTAAAAATGGTTCATATGCAGCTGTTCTGTGTTGTCATCCACTTACTCAGTTTACGTTGCTCAGTTTATATCATGGCCAAGAAAGATGCTTTCTGATTGGCTAGCAGGTGTCCATAAAAATCATACAACTGTACAACTCAGATAGTGGTCAATGATCTATGCTCATTTGCCAGTTTATTAGGTACAGCTACCTAAACTTCCCCATCCCATTTATATCATTGAGGGTAAACTTGATATTAGAAACACCTCTCAGTGTGGTGCAGTACTCAAATGCATGACTACCAGTGCTTCAGAGGTGGAGTACAATGTAAAATGCGCCATATAGCTTTGTATCTACATGCTTACATGTGTAGCTGTCAATACAAGCGTTCAGTGACTTTTATCATAGAGTTTTGATCATGGACATGCATAGTTAGTGCATGGATGTTTTTGCAGCCTGATAAAGGATAGAATAAACTCAGCATCGATACTAAATTTGATGCAGTGAATGAATGCGCTTCCAGGATTGGCTGGTGCTGGTTTGGGAGCGCGAGGTGCCCTGGGCCTGGCTTGTTGTGCGCTCCGTGCAGCCTGCCCGTCTGTGTGCCTCCCTGATCAGTCCTGGAAGTGATTTGACTGGTTGCCCCGTGCAAGTTCCTTCCCCCTGCCCTCCTCCTGAAGGGGAGAAAAATCCTGCCTCCGTCTTCCATGTCCTGCCTTGTGAGGGCTTTTAGTTCTCTCAGCTTCAGAACTCCATCTGCTGCCAGCCAGCCTCAGGAGATCTCCAGTGCAGCTCCACAGCAGAACAGAGATCTGAGCCGAGTTTGAGAGAGCCTTCCCCCTCTCAGCCTCCTCTGGTCCACCTCACCTTCTGTCTTGGTGGGTGGGATCATATAGAAGATCACCCCTTACCTTGAAACTAAAGCAAGCAGCTCTGCTAGCGTGTCATTTTTCTTCCTTGCAATCATGGAGCTTTACCTTCGTCAGCGAGGTAACATTTTCCACTTGTTTCTCTTTCTTTTTCTGCCACTGCTCCTCGTCTCAAAACCATTTTTTACTATTTCTTCAATATAACAGCCCTTCATTTTTCTTTTGTTGCCTTTTCTCACTCTCCTTGCCTTCAGTGGTCTACTGCAGTGTGGCAATGAGATGTGTGTGTGTGTGTGTGTATATATAATCGTAGGCGGTTGGTCCTCCAGTGTTGGCAGGCAGAGAACGGAGTGTTGGAAAACGGTTCATAAACAGCAGCCGAGAAAGAGCAAGGGCAAAGTGGAATGTTAAGTTGAAACACATGCTGCATTCAGAGTGGGCTCTGTGCAAGCTAAGCCCTCTCTCTCCCGGCTTCAGTGTGCAGCTGTACAGAGTGCTCTCTCTTTCTCTTGCTCACTCTCCGACACACCACCTCAAGGCTGCTTCTGTTTGCTTTGACGTGGTCGGAAGTTGCGTCAGAACAGAGAGTTTGCAAGCAAGTTCTTATTTGTCCATTTGCTTTGACTCCACTTGTTGCATTCACCATCCAATCTGTTGCATTAAATCAGCAGCACGCATTATTCTACCCCCAAATCTGCTCCAGTTCTTGGAGTATATAACAGTTTTCCACCTAATGTGTATTACATAAGATATGCAAAACTTCTCTAAAGCACAAATGTTGAATTGCAGGAAAAATGCTTTGATATAATCATTTTGATCGACCAAAAGTGGGGTCTTTTACAATGGTCAAAGTGAATTCCGTGATGACTTCATCACCGTAGAGCAGCTGGGATCATCAAAGCAAAATCAATTGCACTGAGATTAATCAGCGAGGAGTTCTCCCAACCCTTTTTCCCCCTTTTTTTTTCTTTCCTGATGAAGAATAGATCTGAATTTAATGATGTTTGTAATGAAACGCAAATCCCAGACTAATTACATTAAAGAGCTGTGATCTCCTGTTCCGTGCCTTAGTGAACATGTCATGATATGGTAGAGATTAGAACAGCCTCCAATTTAATACCCCGCTGTGGAGTAGCAGCAGCTGTAGCTATCAGCTGGCTGGGCCGCTCTGCGTATCTGTGTGGACTCGTGTAGTGTTTATCTGGGCCATGCATGGCTGCCTGATGGGTGTGTCTCGATACTCATCACAGAGAGGTTAGGAAACAGAAACTGAGCGGTTTTGCCAGCTTGCAACAGTGGCTTTCAGTAAACAAATACAAAAAGTAAAAAGGTCACTATTCATATTCATAAATATAGAAAATATATATACATAAATTGTTTTACCTTAAACATATACAATGCAAATAGAAAATAATATGTAAGAAATTAAAAGTTATCAAATACACGAGATTTTAAAATGTTAAAAATATAAACAAAAATATGCATTAATAAATACAAAATGAAATAAAATGAAAATGCTAGCGTGGTTAAAAATACAATATTAAAAATAGATTCAAAAATTCAAAAAAAAAGGCAGATTGTTACACTAGTAGAGTAAAAAAACTTACCTGCCACAAGAAAACAAACCAGTTTTCCCTCTGTCGTCACAACCAAATGTTCTGTATTCTCTGGCACATGATAAACTGGGAAGGTGCACATCCACACACACACACACACACACATATTCCAGCTCCACCATATTCAAAATTCTGTTTCCCTCTGTCCTTTCCTTTTTTGTGGAACCTGTTGAGCAGCCCTCCCTCGCACTGATAACGACACTATCCTTCAAAACTCCAATATAGTTCAAGCGGCTGTCAGAAGCCATTAAAGGCAGAATATTTCCAGTCTTAATGCCCCGCGGCAGTCTGACAACCCCTGCTGCGAGATCCTTTGCGGCCCCTAAAGAGTCACCCTCTGCTGGGCACATAACGAGAGCGTCACCTGGGCCTCCCGCCGCCACCGTCGGCCTGCCTCTTGGTGACAAAGCACCGCACACGACTGACACTTGAGATTAGCCGCTACAATAACTGTTATCGCACATCTTCTCAGCGAGACGGCCTGCTTGTACTTTTTAAAATGGAGTTATGCAGTGATGACACGACGCTGAAGCTCCTATCATTGCTTTTTATCATGTTGAGGAAGTCGGCATTGTTCTTGAAGGGTGCTATTGTGTCCTTAGAAGAGAGTATTTTGTATCTCTAATCACCTAGAGAAGTAGATGGCTTTGTTAGGCCGCTATCACAAAGCAAACCGGGTTTCAGTGCACCAGCTGACGAGGCTTCTTTGATAATTCTAAGCTTTGCTCTTAAAAGCGTCCCTGCCACTCAGTTTCATCCAGCAGTTTTTCTTTAATCCTTTCATTTTTACCTCCCATTTACATTCACGAGCACAGGAAGTAAAATATTCCCTCTAAACGATTTTCTCTTAATTGCAAGTACCTGATTGGATTCTTAGAAACTCAAAATCATTTCCAAAATTTGCTCTGTAGTGCTTTGTGAAGGTACAGGGAAGACTTTTTTTCCCCCTTCTTTTTTAATCCTGCTTATGTTGGAGCAGCACTGAGGAAGTGAGCAGAATCTGAAAAGTGGAGCTGCGGCTTCAGAGTATTTTGGATTGTAATGTCAAAAAGTGAGTGAGTGGTTTTAAGAAAAAACAAAAATATTGTTCCCTGGCTGTTCACGTCATACATTTTTATCTCTTAACTCTGCCACTGCCATATTTTTTCTGTGCCCCCC
>NTHP01000451.1:253970-288978 GCA_003416845.1 Oplegnathus fasciatus
CCCCCCCCCCCGAGGGTGCATTCCAGTATCCATACTACCACACTATTTAGTATGCCAGAAAAAGATTTATTATGTCCCCGTACGTAGTATGTGAAATGCAGTATGCCAAAAAGGAACCCCTTCTGCATCCGGTTGCATTTTGCAGCATGCTTTTCTGTCTATTCTGACCCACAATCCTCTGCGCAGCTTGTTTGAGCAAGAGGGTCAAAGTTTAAGGCGAGACGTTATGACGCAGTAGTATGTCCCAATTGTATGCATACTGCATGCAACAGTACGTGCTTTGTAAGGGCAGCTGCACTACGTACTAAAAGAAAAAGTATGCAATTTGGAACATAGCCTTTGTCATTTAAGTCATCTGCTGGTTGCACTCTGCTGATTTTCTGCTTTTCTCTGTTTCATATCACTATAAATTGGATGTATTTGAGTATTGAACTGTTGGACATAACCAGCAATCTTAAGACATCAACTTGGGCTCATTGAGGTTAAAAATCTCTTCATCAAAAGTGCACTGGCGAAGAAAGGCAGCAATAATAACGAGTAAGAGAAAAACAACATAGGACAAATAACATTAAGTACATCATAAAATCAGAATTAAACAGTAATGCAATTATAAAATCATGAATAACATTTCTAATACACACAAAACAACTAAAACAACCTTAATGGCGCCTTTTTTTTTAAAATAACAGAAGAACTGTCAAAACAATAAAAGATAACTAAGCTCGATCCAAAACATTAACATAATGAGACTGACACATTAAGATCCTAAAATACCCCAAAACGTTGGCAGCCCAACGAGAGCGCATCATCTCTACAACAACGTTTTGTAGAATACAATCAGTGAATGAAAATGATAATACAAAATAAGAGAAAGGAATTGATAATGAAAGTAATCATTTGTGCGGTGGAGATCCATGACTTGGTGAAGGCTCAACGTCATTAATGGCACGTTTGTGCCCTGATTGACATGAAACACTTGATCTTGGCGGCATTAGTGCCATTCCCCGTCCACTGTGATACCCAGGACTTTTTAGTGTTGGTCACCTACTGAGATCTACGCTGCGGACATGTTTTTAAAAGTTTTCTCTGGGTGTATTGGCACCCTGAACTTCTCTTCAGTGTTCAACAGTCTGGAGGAAAATTATCACACTGAGGATTCAGCGCTCAACAGTAATCAACAGCAACACATTAGCGAGCCAGATGGTGCTGACTACACGAGTAAATTAAACCCCGGGCCGTTCACAAAACACACACACACACCCCTGTCATCTCACCACAGAGGCCAATGCCTTTGGCCCTGTGTTGTTGGTGTGTAATGTCACTGTAGATTTACACACATTCTGACCCATCAAGTTTTTCTATGCATGTATTGTAATTCTTGATCACATATTCAGTATTCATAGACTAATCTGACATGCACACAGCTGGGTTTTCCGGCTTTTGGCTTCTGTTTTTTTTCTTCCTCCTGCTCCATCTTTTTTCCATTGGAATTGTATGCAAATCCCTGCTTTGCCGAGGAATAATAAGCAGGAGCGGTGCTAAGTTCTGGTGCAAGGTGTCACCTCGGAGAAAAGATGTGTGAGAGGAATTCTGCTGCGGGCAGGAGGCGCAGTACCCCGATGTTGCCAAAGAGAGGCAGTGTTGTGTTGTTGCAGGAATATGTTCATTGTGAGGCTTTTTTTTTTTTNNTGTGGGGGGGTGATTTGGGCATAAGTGTAGAGAGGAGGAGGAGGGAGTGGGGAGGTGGTGCGACACTGCCAATGTTACCCCTGGCAACCTTGATTAAGACAGGATGTCGTTAGTACAATTGCTCTTGTGATGATTACATAGTGAATATTTCTGCCCACATGTGCAGGAATTAGTTTTTTGTGCGCAGGCTGTGGGCAGCTGAGAGGCCTGGCTGCTGGTGTGTTGTCTCTGACAGGCGTGCAGTCTGGAACACAGATAAGCAGACAGACTGGTAACCTCCCAGTAGTTGGAAGAAGCATAAGGAAGAAAAAAAGCCTTAGAAATCCCTTATCTTGAAACTTTGATTTAGCTTGTGAACAACTAGAAATATAAGCACTACAAAATATGCAGGTAAAGGCACAGGTTGTCAACATAGTATAAATATGCATATGATCCACAACATATAATACATACATACCGGTATGCATTGTCTGCCTTTGTGAGCAGAGGCAGCATTATCTCTCCTGCTCGTTTGTGTGCCTTTTGTCAGATCTACAAGGTCGACTTCAGTCTAAAGCTTGCATGTTTATGAGTGTATAATGCTGACCCCTCCTTTTAAAATCTCCCTTATTAAAGCAGATTTCTGACTCTGTTCTCCCTTTTTTTTTTTTTTTCCCCTTTCGTAGATCGCCTTCTCCCAGCACAGTAACTTCATGGATCTGGTGCAGTTCTTTGTCACGTTCTTCAGGTGAGCAGCTCTCCTCTTCCCCTCTGTCAATTCACTTACTCCAAACCACAGCTGTGTTGGTGTTAAAGCGGCAACAGTCGCCTTCGACGTCTTGTGTGTGTGATGCGGCGTGAACCACGGTGATGGATCACCAAAGCTGCTGTGCCTGTGCACCAGCCATTACTGTGAAGAAGCTCTGCATCTCACTGGTTTATAGTAAATGGTTAGCTGTCAGCACACAGGCAAACGCACACACATGCAGCTTCCACTCTCTTATTTTATTCACCCACATCATGCACACACAAGCACAGACGCTTACTTAATGGCATCTCTGTGGTCCACCAACTGCTCTGAAATATGAATATGTGTTAACTTAGCCCAGAATCCCCTGGAAAATTGTTCTCATTTAATTCAGCGGCAGCAACAGCAACCTGCAAGTGCCAAAGCAGAAAGTAGCGTGTCCTTTATGTAGCATGTAGGATGAGCGTGCAGCGTGGCCAATTTTAGTTTGCATCCCTGCTCAGGCTAACAGTTAAAATTATTTTCTAACCCTGACGCTGAAGATCTTTTTTTCCCTAAACATAAAGCTGTTTTTTTGGCCAATAGGGAGCAGAAAAACTCCACAACAAGCTGAAAGACACACAGCCCTGGTATACAGTATAAAGCAACATAAGGTTGTCATGCCTAATGTGCTGGCAAAAAATTCCCTTCCAGATTTACACAGAGCAGACGCAGAGCAATGTTATCACCCTAAAAAATAATGAGCTAAAAGAGCCATACATGAAATGCAGCGTGCTTTACAAAATCAAAAAACCAAAAGAGCAGACAATTTAAACAAACATATGATGGCAAGATATTCGTTGCCTTGCACATCACTTTGCACACATTTCCCGATGATTCACTTTGACATACAGTTTCTGGTATCTTTAGAAACCTTCGGATCGTGACGAGAATTTAAAATACCTTTCCCGAGGATTCTTGGCAGCGCAACATGCTGCTTTGTATTGACGGAGACACTGGTTTTGCTGGCAGGGCCGAACACACGTGCATGTGCTGAGCTGTGATGAATCCCTGGTCCCGCATTCTACTTCTTCAGGAACTGCTGTAATGTGTTATCGATTTCAAAATGAGAGGGACCAAAAAATTGGGTAGACAAGTGTGTTCCATGTATGCTTGACTGCATGCTCTCTTGTGTATCCTGTGAGTGTGTTTGTGTGTGTGTGTATACCCCAGGGGAGAATTGCAGGACTTTTTTATGTCTGTGTGCTCTCCACAATGCCCTGAAAAAAAAAAATTGCCGGCTGTTCCAAGTCATGCAGCTTTTATTGATCCAGCAGCCGTATACAGGCGGAGAGATTTGATAGGGCTGATTTGAAAGATTCTCTCTTCTTCCACCAGCGCTCTGCCAATACAGTGATGTTCAATAACCGTATGTTTCAGCATCTACTGAATAAATCGCCCTCCACACAGAGATTATCTTGGACGGTATTCAGCTTTAAAAGGTGTAGGACTACAAGTGCTGTTACACGCCTCACTCCCTTTGCGTGCAAATGCCGACCCTGCAGTTACTCGCTCATGATGCTCGTATGTTTATACACATGCGTCAGCATTTGAATGTTTTGCATGTCAGCATTCGAAGCATGCAACCTGCGCCTGCTGTGTGCAGGAAGCATCATCACAGCAATCCATAAACACAACAACCCCCTCACTTACCTCCCTGTGTCATTCGCTCCATCTTTTTCTTTACCTTTCCCTCTTTTTTACCACTTCCTTCTTTTCTTTTCCTCTCCTCCGCCATCTCCACCTCCTCCTCTCCTTTTACTCTCTCCTTCCATCCCTTGTTTTGCCTCTTTTTTGCTCTCCCATCCTCCTTCTTTCCCTCCCCCTCATGCTGTCTTCCTCTCGTTCTCCTTTCATCCCTAGCTCTCCATCTCCCCCTTCTGTTCTGTTTTCCTCCCTCTGCCTCCTCTCTTCTGTCCCTTGCTTCCCTCCCTCTGTCTGTCTCCCTTGTTCCATCCCCTCTCTTCCTCCCTCCCTCCCCTCTCTGTTTTCTTCCCTCCCGGCCTCCCACCACTCCTCTCACTTGCTCTTAATCCCACAGCTCAGTCTTTTTTTGATGTGTGTGCTGCCTGCCACTGATTCAGCACAGATGAGTAGAGACCTAAAGTTAGCGAGCTCGCAGCCTTGTCCCTGTTTGCTTCTGGTTCTTTGGGCGCCGCATTGTTTGTGTTGCGGGGGAGGAGAGGGATGCTAATTAACGTGGAAATTGTTTGCCCTTCTTCACTCCAACTTTCTCTGTGTCTTAATCTCACTCTTTCTCGCTCCCGGTTCTTTCTCTCTCTGTGCCATGTTCCTTGTGGGGACAGATGAAGGTGGTGCCATCCCGTTATCTGCAGCGCCAGCAAAGATACCCCCACAAGCGTTCTCTAGCCACAGAACGGATGCATTAAACATCAGCGTTCACAACAATAAGATGCATTCACATATTCATGTCCAGCTGTCCAGCAGCTTCTCACCGTAGACTCGTTATGTTGAATCATGGCTTTTAAAAATGACTTAACACTTTTTCCCCTGTTTAAAATCAAGCAAAGTCGGGGACATTCACAGTCCCAACATTTATAGAAAACTTTTTCATGAATGTTTTACAAATTGAATGTCGTCTCCAGTTGTGCTAATTTAATGTTTTCTTCCAGGCCTGGAAAAGCCCTGGAGAATGTGAAATTTCCAAAACATATTTGGAAATGCAATGAAAATGTATTCTTGAGGTTTTTTTTTTNNTTTTTCACTCAAGCTGTCATGTTTTTAATTTAAAACTTGGCTTCTGCTAAAGCAAGCGCCCTTTGAAGTAATAGTGACCTGAATGACAAATTTCTTGGCTACAAAAGTCCAAAGTGCTGGATGGAGGAAGCTAAGAGAGCTATCATAAAATGCAACTTTTTTAACATTGCGCGCTGGGACATATTTGTCATGGAAATATTACTGCAGTTGTGGCTATTTTTGAAATCTGACTTTATACATCATCTAGCCTACATTTCTCTCACCCAACTAGTTACGAGCTCAGTCAAAAGGAAAAATAAAGTTTGTTTATGTTTGCTGAATAGTTTATCTTGTTTATGAAGCCAGTGTTCAGCAGTGGTTCAGCAAGGATGCATATGAAAGTGGAACTTAAGCTACAGAGGTTACATCTGTGTGTGTCTTGGAGAGTTAATGGCACTCGAATACATAATTAACAAAATTATATAAGAACACTTTAATGTCCTATTCAGCCAAGCGTTCATATTTCAGTGTAGCAGTGAGTTCTGCACAATAAACCAATTTACAGCAGTGTGGGCAAAACAAGAGAGACGTAATGTTTTGATGTAACTATAATCCTGGAAAAAACAAGGTCAAGGGACGATGATAAAGCTGTCAGGTTTTTGAGACAACATTCAACTTCTCTACCCTGCGGTGGGATCCCAGTTCTTTTTTGTAGGACCTGTGTTTATTTTTATTTTTATTTGTGATGGATACATCAAAGTAACGGAAGACAAGGAGTTTCTGAACAACTGATCTAGAACACTGACCACACGTTGGCCCGCTGTGCTGTTTACTTCTTAAAAACTTGACTTAACCTTCTAATAGTCAGCATGGCGCTGAGGCCTGATGTCCCAGAAAATTCTCCTTCCCCTGAGAGTGTGCCTCCCTGGCACATCTGTGCTGCTCGACAGCTAATGTTAAAATAACTGGTGCTTTCTGGTGGGCACTTACATCCAACATGAATGCTTACATATATTTTTAGTGCATGACTGGTCCCAGTGGGAAGTGAAGCCCTGCTGCTGGCAGTGTTGTACACAGGAAAGTGTCACTAGTCACAGATGCTGAGTCTGTTTCTTCAAACTCTTAAAGAAAAGGTTCTGATACAATTCTATATTAATACAATACTCAAATGCCATACGTATGTCGAAAGAGTTATGGTCCGATGTAGTCATTGCTTGCCCGCAGAGCGATATCTTCACAGAGCAACTACACTGTAAGAAAGTCCACACTCCTTGTTCTATTCTAAGCTAATGTGAGGCTTCAGTGTACTCATTGCCTCCTAATATATGTAGTCCTAATATAATAAAAACACACTTCATTAGGACTAACCACTGCAGTGAGCTTACCTTTGTGGTGCAAATTAGCAGTGAGTGAGCATATTGACCAGACAACAGCTGAGAGCTTCATTTTCATTGTTTCAACAACTCACAAAATTACTGTTACTTGGCTACGGCAGAGTAAATTTGCCAGCGACAGTTGTCATAACCGGTGAAATCAACGGGCCCGGCTTAAACTTACAATTGCTAGAGCTTCTTAAGAAACTGTTAATTTTGTAAATTGTGATTAAAATGATTTTTGCGATTTTAAAACTCTTTCAAGATCAATGCGTGAAGTCTTGTTTGTGATGACGGACAAAATGAACGTGTTATGTAGGCCAATCATGTTGACCTACCAATATACAGAGTGGTTGGCGTTCATGTTTGTTGCAGACACTGTGATCGCTCGAAACAAGCACAAGGTTGCTGGTCGTCCTGAGACTGGTTTTCTGGACCCCGCCCAAGTTTGATAAACATCTTTCACACCTCACCAAATGTGCACCTTAGGCTGAGTGAAGACATTTTCCACAACTAAGTGTGACAATGCCCTTAGTGTAAAACATAACACAACTACCCGCTGAAGCACACAGGAGCACGATTAAAGGAGTCAGGCGCTATTCTACATTACTCTTGTCTGAAAAGACCAAAATCTGCAATAAATTGATCCGACTAACTAAGTCTTTTCTGTGTATCCAAAGCCTGGTATCTTCATTGTTGTCTAAAAACTGTTACAGTAAAAACACATCAGTAAGCCACACACTGATGTGCATTGGGTGACATGTTCATTCATTTTATTTATAGTTTGTTTTTGACTCAATCACACATCACCGTCCTGCTGCCACAGATACTCCCTAGAGCTCCAAATGTGTATTAAAATGCAACTGAAAATAATCCTCTTCAAATGCATTATTTATTTAATTCTGTTTCGGTAATGTTTGCTAAAAAAATTGCTTTTTTCTAATGAAACTATAAATTTGTGACACGTTTTTAAAACTTTACGTCTTCAGTAGGAACCACGGGGCTTGGGGCTGAGTGCCACAGAGAGAGTAGGGAAGTTAGAAAGAGACAGACGAACACATTGTTAGTTTTGGTCTTCTCATGGGATTTGTTGATAATAAGAAAAATATAAGATAATGCTAGTCATATCCATTAGAAGCGCAGGGCGCCACAATGATTTTTTTTCATCGACAACAACAACATGTGCAACAATAATGACCATAGACCTACTCAGAGTTCATATGAATCAGCACCAGGCAGCCTCAACACCCTTGAAAACTGTCATCCAATTTGAGATTAATTATTAAAAATTTAAAACACATTTAAAAATCTTAATTCACCTCACTTTGCAGCGTGTCATCACGGTTGTGTATTTAAAATGATTAGCGATTTATATTGCTTTGCCGGCTGTTTGAACAGAGGGGAGACGTAATTTGGTTGGGGCGGAGGCATTAAAAAAAGGGGGAACCAGCAGGCTGCCCGCCCTGGGCCAAGTCTGGGTGGGTGGCTGGGATTTGATGATATGAGTGAATCACCCTGCTGCCATCAAGGAGATTTAAATTCCCTCCTCTGAGAGACAGACAAGTTTGACTCAAATGTATATCAGAGCTTTCTGTCTACATCTGAAGCTTCGGTGTTCACTGTTGTACTCTCCTGGAGTCAACAGGTGACAAGTTCTTTACTGATTTCTTTATATTTTCCACCTTATGTTCGTTGTGATTTTGATTATCTAAGCACTATCATCAAAACGTACCCAACAATGGGTCCTAATCACTGTCAGACTCTAAGTACCACTGTCAGTACCCAACCACCATCAGCATGCAGCAGCAGCAAGTGGGCTGCGATGTTATTCCACTCACTGACCTTGTTCTGAACCATTTACCTCGTTAAAGCAGAGAGGTGATTAGTGTCGTCACTCCTAGGTCTCTTGAGTCGGCATGCTGGCCATGTATGTCGCTCTCCTCCTCTCTCCACCCCCCACTGTCAGCTCACCCACCGCTGCCCCTCCATCCTCTCCAGCAGGGCCTTTAACCCTTTGTGCTGAGGGCACACTTTCTTTCTGATTTTTATTTATTTATTCTGAAACAGGTGCTAAAATTGTGCTTTTAAAACAGATTGAAAACAAGCTTTATTGATTATTGAATCGATTAAATAAATAATTTAATACATTTACATATACAATTTAAAATTGTGACCCAGCTGAAATAATTTGTGTAAAAACGTCCACAAGCAAGCTAGCTAATTGGCTAGCTGGCCTGTGACGTTTGTTTCAGATCACTAGAGGGCAGTGACAAACCGCATAGGCAGGGTTAGTTCACCATCCAACTGTTACATCACAGAAAACTTAGCCCTCACTTAGGCCTAGTTTTGAGATATCTGCCTCTGATACTTCTGCCTCCACCCTGAAACAATGGAGGTGAAAGGAAGTTTTTTTTTGTGTCGCACAATTGAAAAAATATATTTGGAAAACTTAACAGCAACATGTCTTCCTAGAAACAATGTCAAGTTACTCTGCATAATCCAAAGACCTCATTGTGAACCATTGTTATAGGAACTATTTCCACAAGTTCCAGTTTCTTTGTTGTTTGGGTGCACCAACCCTTTAAATGGACACTATATGAAAGCACTGAAACAGACTTTGCTGTTGGGTCCAGCAGGTACTGGTCCTTCGAGAACTGGTCTAAAATGAAGAGAATGACAGCACTCCAGTTAAATTATTCATTCATGGTTAGATGTTTCGGGCAGACGCCGTTTGTCAGCGTGCAAACTGACAACAGTTGTGACTTTAGTGTCTGACAGTGTTGATTGGAGTGCTGTACTTCTCTTGATTTTGCTTTTTGCTTTTGAGGATTCAGCAGCACCCGTTTACACATAATAGACATGACACACCGATGTTGATTCATTATCCTATTCATGAAGACACAGAGAGAAAAAAAAAGCTTGACCACCCACTCTCAAACATGGGTGCACAGCCATCCACACACACACACACAGAGTGGTGGTTGGTCGCAGACTCTGAGGGCAGCGTAGCAGCCACTCATGCATATTTTGGCAGCTGGAAGTGGCCTGCAACAGGACATAAATAATTCTGTTGTTGTGATCATCATCTCACTATTCAGCCTCTTAAACACATCTACAGGTTTAGACAATTCTCTCAAATGCACACACTCTGTCTTTTATACACACTTAAAAATACAAACACACACACACACACATATAACATGCATGCACTCAGAAACACTCTTCTCACACACACGCGCCCACACACACACACACACACACACACATGTGTAGATATATACACAGCAGCTAGCTCTTCTTTTTCTCTACTGTATTTTTAAAGCTTCCGACTGCAGCCTGCATGAGTGCACTTGTAGGGGTCTGCTCAATACAATCAATTCGAAATGTCAATTTAAATTGCAACCCGTTTACTAACGACGGATCATTCCCACTTATTTCCCCGTGGTGTTTGTCCTCAGTGGCTTCATTATCGAGCAGACAGCTTTTCTGTCTTCACATTCGGAAAGTGATCCATCACTGCGATTGGTTGGAAAGAAAGTGACACTGACCCCAACTGTGATATGCGGTGTAGAAGGCGCAGGCTCGCTGTTTCCTCTCACACACATTTGTGTTTTGTACACAAAACTTCGGCCTGCATCAGCGTCACCAGCAGCAGTGACAGGTCGGGTGATGGGTGATAGACAGCAGGACAGAGTGTGGAGGACTCTGCAGCACAGCAACATAAACCATAGCTGTGATTTCATCTGTCAAGCAAATGTTATTCAAACTTTTGAAATGTTGAGTTGAATAAACAGAAGGTTGATTTGTATTGTATTTGTATTCTAAATTGTTCATTGTTGGCCATGTTTTTTGGGCAAAACCAATCTTTGTTGGGGCTGTTCTCCACTCATGGACATACAGTATGCAACTTGGAACAGGGGGTTGCCAGTAGGTGTTCCTTTATTTTAAAGGATCACAAGTTGCAGCTAGTTGTCAGTTAGTTGTTAATTGCAGCTCTTCTGTTTTCCTTCCTTTACCTCCTCTCTATTTTCATACTATTAAAATGTAAAGATAAATATTTGAATGGAAACCCCGCTGCGCTCTCACGTGTACATACACACAGTTTGCGCATAATTTCTGTCAAACACACACCAACACTTGCACACAGTCAGTGTGGTGTTTGTCCTCAGCTTGCTCCTTGCGGTGTTGACTGACAGCAGACGCTCTCTCTCCCTCCCTCTCTCACCCCGAGACACCTGAGAAAGAGAGGGAGAGGCAGAGAGACACTCAGCACACATTCAAATCCCACCTGCCTGTCCTGAGGGACCTCCCCGGGCACTCAGCAGGGGCTGCCGCTGGTGCTGTGCCAGAATCACCGCTCTCTCCTCCTCTCCAAGCTTTTTAGTCCTTTGTCTCTTTCTCACTGTGAATCTCTTCCTCCTCTAACTCTCTCCATCTTTATCTGAACCTTTGCTGCTGCATCACCGCCTGTCCGTTTACCTCCCTACTGTAGTATGTCTTCTTTTTTTCCTTCTGCCTCTCTTAACTCCCCTCATGCTCACTTTTCCTTCTTCCCACCTCCTGTCTTTCTTATTCCTTCCACATCTCCAACCTTCTCTTCATCTTCCTCCCCGGTCTGCCTCCTTCTCTCTATACCCCTTCTCCCCACCTCTTGCTCCATCTCCTTTTTTCTCCTTTTCTCCCCTCTCTTGCATTCTTTGACACTCTTCTCTTTGTATCTGACCTTATTGTCAGGTCATCAGCAAGGAGCCAGAGAGAAATACAAGTGGAAGATGGTGCAGATAGAGAGTGCAAGAAGTGCGTCACGGCTAAACCTTCCCCCGATAGGTCCGCGAGGAGCTGAAAGCCGCTCTGCGTCCGATTAATAATAAATGATTCAGATCAGTCGGTTTGACTCAGAGCCTGCACTCTCTGCTCCTCCTCCTCCTCCTCCTCACCTGTAATGAGTAGGGAGGAGAGCAACGGGAACGTGAACTGGGCCGCAACGCACTCCAGGGGAATCCCGAGAGGGAGGCAAAGTCTTTTCTTCCCATCCCATCAGCCTCGTGTCCACTCCCTCCCGCCACGCCTCATACATGTGTCTTTAGGGTTGAGGCGCTCTTGCTGTGGAAATGAGTTCCGGCAAGTTCATACAAGCAGAGACAACAGATAAAAAGAAGCATCCTCATGTTCCAGGCCCATTGCAGGATAGTCTGAAATATGATATGACTTATGGAAAAGCCCTTATTTTTTCATTGATTTCCAATCTTTTTACCTGTTCAGAATGAAAGGTGCGGAGGCTCAGCTTGCTGAGGTTTTTAGGAGGAATCTGCTCCTTTTTGTTCACAAATCAATTTCTAAATCCTCATATTCCCTCAGCTGAGTTTGTCCCTCCTTCACTCCAGCTTTTGTTCTATCCCTGAGTTTTTGTCACCACTGCTTCTTCATTCCCTAGATTAACTCTCAGACACGCGGTATACTCCCAACAAACTCGCATTTAGCAACTTCTCAGTCTTGAATAGCTTCGCACCTGTAAATATCAGTATTTTCAAACCAAAAGAGCTGCAGTTTTGATTAGCTGTAGTCTGAACAAATGTTAAGAGGTGAAATGATAACTGTCGGTGGCAAATTTAATTATCTGTAAGTAATTAACATCCATGAATTGGCATTGGAGGCAGTGAACAAGGCTGTGCAAAAAATTTTAACAAGTTCAGCAGGGCGACCTGTGCACGCTGCAGCAGCATTCTTCTTCTATGGTGGCGAACCTGCCATATTGGCTGTAATAACATGCCAACTTTGATTTTGCTTTTTGTCTCCCCTACCAAGCAATCTAGAATCTAGTCACTTTTCCTAGCTTTCATTGTGCTAGGAGTGAGTAAACAAACAATACAAAGCTGAAGAGATTATACAGAAATTTGTATTCTGCGACATGTTCAGCCCTGCTTCTATTTCAGGTGAGTTAGACTTCTTGGAAGTGTCCCACCACCCATAGCGCTGCAGGGTTTAGTGGCGACAAGTGCAGGGCAGAATAGGACCTCTGAGCAACTGCTGGTTGGTGTGTGGTTCAATAGACAAACTTATCAGCCACAGTGAAAATGAAATGGCATTTGGCTGGTGAGCAGGTTTAATTTCCCACCCCAGAGTAAAAGCCAGCGGCAGGCAGGCTGCTGGATTAGTATTCAGCCAGCTGTAGACAACGGAGCCGGTCTGTTGGTGTTTGCCCTGTGGCTGTTGTCTTGCTGTCAGGTTAGCCAATGACACGTCAGAGCTCACCTCTCTGGCCTCAGCAGCTCATGGCTATAATACACTCTCTCTCCGGCTCTCTTTCCACACTCCATTCTGCCACTGAAACAGACAGCTTCCATTGGTTTGCATTTAGGCTTGCTTCACACACATGCGTATATTTGCGACATATTTCCTGATTAGTTATATTTCTCTCTCTGTTTTAAGTATTTTGCCCAAGAATACTCAACTGTGGGTGCTTTGTAGTAGGGAAATGATTTGTCTTTGTTGTCCCTTAATCAAATTTTCCCCAGTTAGCCTGTAATCCACTGATTTATGAGGCCCAATCTTCTTTCGTCTTTTATTTCCTTAGACTTGGCATGCATTTATGACTCAGCTGACAAATTTATCAAACGTTCTTTTTCCAGCTCTTCCATTAAAGTAGAGGGTTGCGTACATGTCATGCAGAAAAGCTACTTAGTGCGGATAACAACACACTTGCACAACAGTTTATTAATGCATGCTGTACATAATGTAGATGTTTAGTAAAATATATACTGCCTGGTTTCTTGCCATGATAACATTACTTAACAACACAAATTGTGAAAACACAAAGAATCAGAGCACACAGACTTAGTTTCCATCATTTATAGACCAAATTAAGTGGCACCAAAATAGCAGGTAAAAGCAAACATAATTTTAGTACCAAATGACTGTTATCATTATCTGATTTTGAGCTGTGTTTTCAAGACTTAGTGTTCACGAATTAACTGCCAGAGTGAAAACAATATTTTCTGCACATTAGTTGGTGAAAAAAATCTGGGATATTTTTAAAGCCACTGATTTTAAAGGTACTCTATTGAGTTTCTGGCCAATAGGGGTCTCCATAAGCAAAAAAAACAACAACAACAAAAAAACAACTTGCATTGTGTTGTCTACCAGCTGATGCAAGACCACCAGACAAACTAAATAAAGCAGTTTTCAAAATACTCAATAAAAGCTTTGCAGAAGTTTTGTTCGGTTAGAAATGCATTCAGCATGTTTGTTAGGCCTTGGGGTTATAGACAGTATGATGTGGTGAGAAACCTCAAATGCAAACAAAACTGGTTTGTTTACAGTGAAAACTCCACAGGATGTGTTGAGTTTTAAAAAAATCAGGGTTCACTTCTTTATAGAGCAGGTAGAATGAGAGTGTTTTCACAGGTTGTGAGGAAAAATACTGTCCATTAAAGAAGAAATCAATCCAAATGAAGACTGTGTGGCTGTCAAAAGCACTCCTCTCAAATTAGAAGTTAAGTGTTACTTTGTCTTGTCAGTCCTCGCCACTTAGATATTGGTTGTTATTTATTTATAGCCGATGCATCAGATCACACTGTCTGTCTGCCACATTTCCTTCAACCTCCATTACTCCACTGCATCACCATCTGTTTTCAGTGACAATGTAAAGTAGATATGGTGCTCAATAGTTACTGTAAGCAGGGCCAAAACTTAACTTAAACTGCTGCATCGTAAAAGCTATTTTTGTCTCTTGAAGCACAGCCTCAGCCACTATAGTTACTGAAAAACAAAAAACAATATTTTAAGTTACAGCTGCTCATTGCATAGTTTTGCTTACATGTTATATAAGAAGCAGATTAGCTGCAACAGTTTTGTGTTTACGAATATGAAAGCATCCTTTAAAGCATCCTACAGTAAATGTTGCTCTCTTTGGGAGTGCAGTCACTTGTTTTAATGGGAGGTAAAACTGATCATTTAGATCTGTATTACCTTTGGACTGCCAGTTTGTGTGTGTTTTCTTTCTACAGTCACATTTCATTGCAAGTTATAGATATCTGAGCTGAGGGGAGAAAAAAACAAAACCGATATCATACTTCTAAGTACCTTTTTAGAAAGTTGATTTTTACTTTTTGTTTTTCCCCTTAGGCATTTTTACAATAAATGCAGCCTGACTTGAACACGCCATCAGAGTACTTTCGGTATACTTTCTAACTAGCTCAGGCTGGTTAAAGTAGTAACAAATACCACAATGTGTTCAATGGCAAAGTAGATTTTAATGGAGAAGGGATCTCTTTGCAGTGAGTGTTGAGTGTTGTTACCCTCCAGGCTACATGAAGCTACATGAACCCCTACAGTGAACTAAGTAACAGAAATTTTAACACAATCAGCTGACATTTTGGCAACAAATGGGCAATAAGGCCTAGGTGTAAAAATATTGTATTGTTATAAATTCATGTGAATTGTGAATTTAGTTGAATATTTGGCATGTGCAGCATGTTACTGATTAAACAACAGGAAAATCATTTAGAATATTAACATAAAAGTCGCTTTTCCAAGTCACCTGACTTGCCACATTTAAATGGAATCGTTGTGGAGCAGCTTCTGTGCAGGTATATTGATGTTGGACCTGTGAGCTACAGTAAAGAGTTCCATATTTATCTTCCAATGCCAGCTTCTCAACCAGCATTTCAAGACACCGTGGGCTGTCGGATGCCTTTGCCATGTGTTCTGCGCTTTGACTCATTTGAGCCTTTGACAGTGGAGTCCAGCAGTCAACATAAAACTCAAACAGTTGCTCTGTCTGTTCAAATCATCTCTTTTTTTTTAACTATTACAGTTTTCTCTCATCATATCTATCATATCAAAGCAGTATTGGAGTTTGGGTTAATGCTACAGTGGCGCTTCAAACAAGGAGGTGAAGTGTGATCGTTGCTGGTGGTTCTGGTGAGGCAGCATCTGCCGGTGGAGGCTCATTTCTATTCCCTGTGAGAGTGGGAGCTCTAGGTGTGATGGAGTGGTTGGGGGNNGGGGGGGGCTGAAGCCTGACTAACTTGGCCAGTTTCCCTTGTGGAGGTTGAGATCAAATGAAGCGTACTGCTCTGTCTGTTTCCATCTGTGTCTTCTTCTCTTCGTGTTTGTGTCTGTCTCTCTCTGTTGTTCCTTTCTATATGTTTCTCTCTCAGTCTCTGTCTTTTGATCTCCGTCTACGGAAGTATATTGATGACAAACGATTCGAGAGAGCGTAAAACAAATTTGAGAGCAACTCAGTCCGCAAGTCAGCCTTTGAGAGCGCACACAGGCACGGATTTGTAAGAGCAGAATTAGATCTGTGCGTGAGGGAGGACAGAATCATGAGCGTAACGGATGATTTGTGCATGCAAGAGGAATCGTGTAACTACATTTGAGCCAGCAATAAGGATTCCCGCGCTCACTTTTGGCAGTCTGGATCCCCTGAGCACAAACTGAGAGCAGAGCATCTCCTGTTCAATTTGACCTGGAAGTGAAGGGTCATCCTGTTAGACTCTTCCTTCTACTTTCAAATTAAAAGCTGGGGCAGTGGAGCAGTATATTCAAACTTTTTCCCCCATGTGGACTTTTAACTTTGAAAAAGACACGACTGGATGTAGGTGTGTCTTGTTGCAACTTGCTAGTCAAAAATGGTTGCCAAGCAATCTCAAGTGCTCAGAAGCCAAAACAGCTGGAGAAAATTTGCTTTGTGCTCTCAATTTTTTTGTCGTCAGTATACTTCCAAATCCATCTTCTATATGTTTCTTTCTTTGTCTCTTTACTTTGTCCATTGTTCTGACTTTAGCTTGCACTTTCTGATCTCTTATCTGCCTTTATCTCTCTGTCTTTCACCACTACTGTCCATATCCCTTTGTCTATTTGTCTTCCCTTCTCTTTCTCCTCCTGTCCATTGTCTCTCACTCCTTTTCCCTCCCACCCCGCTGAGCAGGGAGGGCTTTGATGCGAGGCTGATATGTATTCACGCGGGTCATTCATCAGCACCGTGTCGCTCTTTAAGCAGCGAGCAGGAAGCCAGATCAATAAGATGGCTGAACGGATGGATCGCTTAAGAGTCCTCTTCAGCCTGGAGAGATAAGGGAATTTTTTTGAATGGATGGCACTTTAAAGAGTCACACGGGGTGGGCGGGGGGGGGTGAGGTTGTGGGAGCGATGAATAAAGATCTGAACGCATCACAGCCAATATTAAAATGGGCAAAGGCATTTAGATTGAAAAGGTGGTAAAACTTTGGAGAAAAACCTGCGAGGGGTCTCGCTGGAAGGCCCACATGTCTGGAGAAGTTATGCTCCAACTCGGAGTTTCTAATTAAATCCACTTCTAATCCCCGAAAGAGAATTCACGTATATTATTCCTGTGATCTTAAACAAAAGAAGAAAATCAGCTGCGCTTGGAATAATAAAGCAAAAACTGTATATTTATATATTTCAAGGCTTGAAACTTGAAACATGACTTTATTCTCTGCTTTTCAATAAAAAAGTGACAAATACTGTACTGTATTCTGCCAGCAAGGTTTCTCTGTTGATATAAATAGCCTCTAGCTACAATGGCAATACACCAAAAAATGTGTTGCTCTTTTACTTCGAGCCCATCAAGACTGCTTGACATAATATTCAGTTGTAAACATTAATATCTAGAAAACATGTTGCCTCAGAACATTTAAAAATCAAACCGTGTGTGTATATGAACATGTATTAATGTTTAATTGAATTACAGTGAATTTTGAGCTCCCTAGAAACAGGTCAAAGCATTAAATACAAACAACATTGTAAATATTAATTAAACACCTCACTATTATCTGGATTTACACACATGTCCTTCCAAAGCGAAGAAAGGACTAAATGATTAAAGATTCAGATTGTAATTAGGTGTGTTTGCACACACTTAAGGAACCAGGTCGGCTAAAGTCGTTTTTTGGCATTAAGCTGATTTTTTTAAAATCATGTAAACGTGAAACACGGTTTCCGTAATCAGGGCAGGGAATTGGAGAAACATGATTTTTTCCAGCTGAATTTCCCTGGAGAAATCTGATTTCTCGCCCGTGTATACGGTTAACAGTTTCTAATCAGCTTTTTACAAGTATGCATTTGCATAACAAAGACTTCAGACAGGCGGAGTATCGCCGTGACAGCAGAGTGGCCGAATGAAAGGAGAGATCACATTGATGCATTCTTGTATTTAAGATAATTCCACTGAACGTCCGACTAAAACCGAAACCAACACAAAGTAGAGACCAGAAGTCTGAATAACTGGGTTTCTACAGTTGAACATCGAGACTATTTGTAAAATTGAGACACTTTCACACTGTAAGGAAAAGCTGTGAATTAATTACTGATATACAAACACACACACAAAATCAGGAAGTGTAGAAGTGTATTGTAACTCTACTGCAGTTTAAGTAATGCTTTCAAAATAAGATCAGGGGAAAAATCACTCACAAATCAATTACTCACCTCTGCATCTGTTTTACAATAACCAGGTGAACACAGAGCACGTGAATGTCACGTGTTTCTTCTGTTACATTCTGTTTCTGAATGCATGACACTGGATTTAGTGTAAAAAGGGTGTTAATTGCATGAATGGTAAATTAGATCGTAAACATCACCGCGTGCCGCTGCTGCACTGACAGTGATCACAGACTGTGTTTGACAGAACTGAGTGTGTTTAGTGTGTTTTAGTTTAGTTTGTTTTTAGCAATGTAAATTATACAGTAACTCATTAGTCTGTGAAACCCTAAATAAACATAATATATCCATAGCTCAGTTTAAATATATATTTACCTTGTCTCATTGTGACATTATGATGTCCCACTGCTCAGTTTTCTAGTTTTGGTAAAGACTTTGTGTTCACACATCAAAACTGAGCCATCCGAGATGACATAAAACTTAAATGTGCAAATTTTTATTTTTACATCAGATGTTTTTTCCTGGAGGAAAATCTGAGATGATGTTTGGATCACTGGTGTTTAGGCGTTTTGCCATCATGCTGTTGATACTAAGCTCATCAGCAGCCAGTTGCCAACACTGACGTGAGCTGAATAAAGAAAGCCCGGGCCGGAGAGCCGCAGGAACGTTGACAGGAAATCAGCGAAAGGCGCGACAGTCAGGGAATGAAGTTCAGATGGCAGGATATGTTGTCTCTGAAGTATTTGCGCATACACACACACACTCTCTGTCTGTCTTGATTTTTGTGGTTCTTCCCTTAGCTGCTTTCACACTTGTACTTAGGAAGCTGTGAAGAAGACAGGGAAGTGGAGTCAGCCAGGGAACACACACACACACACACACACACACACACACACACACACACACACACACACGCTCAGTGACAACCCACCTCTCCAAGACATGTCACCCCTACCTTCTTCACCTCAGGGTGATTTTCCTGTAGAGCGCAAAGAACACTCAGGGACCTGATTTCTTTTTTTTGTGTGTGTGTATTTTATTTTTCGCAGATGTGGAAAACACTGAAAACGGAGTAGGAAAAAAAACATTAAGTGCTCAAGCTAAAATAAAAAAAACCACAGTGCTAAAAAAAATCATATCCAGGCAGAGGAAGAGAAGAGAGGGAAAAAAACAAATCAAGATGACAAAGATGCTACTTAACGTCAAAACTCAGAGGAGAATCCTCCAGAAATAAATATGGGACATAAAATATCCTCCATGCAAGTAATAATAAAATTACAGTTGAAGTCAAAGTGTGTCAGTGGATGGAGGTGTATGTATGCATGTAAAGGTGTTGACACAGGAAACAATCGTGTGTCTGACACCCTCCTGAACCTCTTGGCGATCTCATGGAAAGTGCAAAGAGCAGTTGGCCTTTTCTTTCTCTCTCTTGTGTGTGCCTCTCTGGACAGCTGCTGCTTCTGTCTGACACCATTTTACACTTAACACCTTGTATCTTATGAACCAGTGTCATCATCCTCAGTTATTTTATATGCTGTAACTGAGAATATATGTTTTTGTTTTGATTCTATATCTGGTCACATTTTGTGTCTGGAGCAGGCTGGAATCTTGTCATACAATCACATTTTTTGTGAATTTATGTCCTGTAGAAGGAAATTTGGATAACTTTCCATCTCCTTTTGCAGTTGCTGATCATTTTTTGTTATAGCATGCTGGATGTACAGCATAGACAAGACAAACTGCAGTTTTAAAGGTTGTGCTTATCATGCCGAGCAGGAGCTTATGACTTTTTTTTTGTCAGGAGGCAAAAAAACTGAAGGTTGGTGCATAAGCTTCAGACCTGTAGCTCATTAAATAATAATACAGATCGATGTGGGCTGTAATTACCTCTTCTGGCAAGCGCTGTCAGACCAAAACACACATGAATATGCATAAGTTCGAAGAAGAAAATCAGTGCTCATTGATTAATTCATCTATGACAGAAACTGATGCACGGAGTCATGCACTTCTTAGCTACCCCCAAATGTTCCCAAGGCTCCTAGTTGTCTTTTCTCCTCTTCCTTAATTAGCCTTTTTCTCCATTTTTGACCCGTCTCTTCCTCTCCCTCTCTGTCCACAGTTGCTTCCTGTCCCTGCTCCTGGTGGCCGCTGTGGTTTGGAAGATCAAACAAAGCTGCTGGGCGTCACGGCGACGAGAGGTAAGTCAGAGACTCATGCTGACGACAGATATTGATTTTGGCTACTCTTTTGGTAGGTAATTAACAACCACATTTTGCGTTTAGAATCATTTTGGGTGCTGTGAAGCTGCTGTTCAAGCGTGATGTCTTTGGTCAATGTTGCTTAAAAAAAACGATGAGGCTGAGGTTGCACACCTGGAAGTATATAAATACTCCAGGTACTGTTGGTACGTGACTCATACAGCATTGCAACATGCATCTCTGCACATGCTAAAAAATGGAGTTACATAGATGGTGATATACACTTAATTACTTTGAAGGGTTTTGCTTTCCAGATTTGAATTGGAAACTTAAATCACCAAGGTTTATGATCGAAAACATTTTTTATTGAAAAGAACAGAAAACTTTAGTCTTGACTCTTGTCTCTCCAAGATGATTTTTTACTTCAGTCTGTAAGATTCTGTGTATTTTTTTTCCCCAATTTGTTAGCTGCATTAGAGTAATGTAATTGTAACAAGAAGTGGGGAAATCAAAGACAAAAGCTGAACTGAAAAGTTTTTGGTGTTTTTTTTGCTTTGAATCCAACTTCTACCCTTGAAAGCTCCATGAACTTTTTCTTTTGTCTTGTGGATAGAGAATTGCTCTGGGAAGAATAAATGGATTGTAAGCTCTCCAATTACTCATCTGACCCTATCACAGTCTGTTTTGTTTTGTAAGCAGGTTCAGTTATCTAACAGATGAAGTACATGGAATTAGTCTTATCCAAATAAAGAAACACAAAGAAACGTGTAATTGTAAACCAACCAATTATATTTAATGCTAATATAATTTTATCTCCAGACTGTCAGAACAAAGTCCAACTTAATCTGATCAGTTGTGAAGCCTTAATCATATTTATAATTGGACCAACAATTTATTTTTAATTTATGTCTCTGCCTTTAGCAGTCTTTTTAAGTAAAGATCAAATTCAAAAGACAAACCAAATGAAGAAACCGAAACTCAATAAACCCAACCCAGAAATGCAAAACCAAACGCTAACCAAACCGTAAGCAATACAGTTATGCAGAAACTAGGATTTTTAATGCACATACATCTCTTTTTGTTTTACATTTTAGCTCTTTGATCCATTTTATAGTGGGAAAATGTATTCCATAGCGGTGATTGTGATCATAAACCACCCCCGCTTACTTGCGTCTTTAAAAGTTAGTTTTGACCTCCTGTATTTTAGAAAAGTTCTGGATTTTATGAGTTGTAAGTGGCCTAAGAATGAACATTCACGAAACACTCAGTTTTCATACTTTGAGATTTAAGCTCAGCTTTTGGACAGAGCCAGGGTAGCTGTTTCCCCCTGTTTCCAGTCATTATGCTCAGCTTAGCTAACAGGCTGCTGACTGTAGCCTGATATAGAACAGACTACAGTATGTGAGACTGGTATCGGACTTCTCATCTATGTACTATCTGTGCGGACAAATTGTAGTTGTAGATATCTGAATCCACCAGTGATATATCAGTCCTACTGATAATTAGTTCAGTACAACGATTGTATCAGTTTATGGATGTCGCACAATTACCTACACCTGAACAATGATGAGACGTTTTAATTACTGGAGCAAAGACCCTGAGCATTAGCTTAGTATCCTGGGAACAAACCATCAAGCCTCAGTCTTTTCACTTTTGTCCTTTTTTTATCCTCATTTGAAGTGCAGCCATTTTTTTGACAGGCCGGTTCTAAGAGCCTAATAGATGCTTTTATCTGTAGAAGGCTTGATTGCTGTGATGTTTTTTTAAGACTGCCCAAAGAAAAACCTTAAATGACACAAACTGCAGATCAGTCAGCATACAGCAGCACAAATGCAGACCAGGACAGATGAAGACCCTTGATTTAAAGTCCCATTATTGTCTGTTTGTTTCGGAATAGATTTTATTTCTTAAAAATTTTTAAGATTTTGTTGTTGGGTTCGCCAAATCATTCAGTAGCAGAATGCCTTAATACAAATGTCAGACATGATGTTTAAAATTATTTCTAAATTCAATATACCTAAAACATAATGGATACAAAACAGTAGACATCCGCAGGTGTCACATTTGAATCAAGCAAGTAAGTAGTAATTTTATTAAATAGTAATTTAATAATCAAAATGGTAACTGTCCGTAGATGCATGAGTAAAGTGCATATTCATTCGAAAACCTGTAGATGTGTATATATACACAAAATATATACAAAATGTCATTTTAGAAAACATTTCATTTTAAGCTGTCAGCCTTTACTGTAGCGCAGTGACCACAATTAGTTGTTCCTATGGTGCAGCACCGAGTCAACTGAAAAAAAGTCAAAAGTAAATGCTTTTTTGAAAGGGCTGAACAGAGGATGCCAAAGCAATCTGCCAAACTGTGAGGAGCTCTGCAGGCTCCACAAAGGAGTGAAAATGACAATTTTCAGGTCTTTGAACAATTCTGGTAAACCAAAATCAAGGAAAAATATTAATTCATTCACTGATTCGTAGGAGGAAAAAATTCTCATACATTAAGCATGTCTGTATCATACCTGTGGATCAGGAAACATGCCTGTAAAAGCTGTTGTGATGCACTGTGGAGTTTAAGCTTCAATGACGTTAACCCGCTTCTTCAAAAACACACACAAATGTACACGCGCGCGCACACATTCACAATGCTGACGGACAGAAAGCGGGCATCCTGACAAAGCTCCTGTGTGATTGGTTTATGGCTCCTAAGATGACAGCAGCCACAATAGATTTGCTCAGTTTATGACTTTATTTCTTAAAGTCATTGTCCAAGTAACTGTGACGGCATTTTATTTTGTCAAGGAAACAGGACGAACTCTCAGTAGCCTCAGTTTGACTGACTGAAGCTGACAATGCAGCATGACCGGCTGATTAGCCAGATTGACAAACTTATCGAGTGATATCTGGCTGTTAACTGGCTAACTAGCAGACTGTCTGTTTGAGCTGTTCAGAGTGTGGCCAGCATGTTGCAGCCCGTTAGCTAACGAAAGTGATGTGGAAACTATGAGTGCAGTGTGAGTGCAATTTTTGGCACTTTGAATACTCACGTCCTGAAAAAATGACAAAATGCATTTTCATTGTGTGTTTCCAGAAGGGTCTGAACCACCTTTTGAATGAGTGGCTGAAAGGTTGTGTTCATGTGGGAGTGCGTTTCTGTGTGTGTGTGTGTGTGTGTGTGTGTCTCTGTGGCAGTGGCTGAGGGCATACAAGCTAATGTTGTGCTTAATGTGAACTTTTGGTTTGTGCTTTTCACACTCGGCGTGCCAGCTGAAGTGCCTTTCGGCTGTAACCTCGCCCAAGAGTGCTGTCATCACCCCCACCTCTGGATGCCTCTTAACATCTCCCCCTCACCTGCTCCTACTCCTCCCTCTCTCCATCACATAACCACTGTTGTCCAGCTGGGTCCTCTACAGGCTAACCTTTAAACACAATTGGCACTGGACCTTTGTTAAGAGGACTGGGGGCTACAGGAAGATGTGGGGTCAATATTAAACTCCCCAACTCCTGGAAAAGCTTTAGGGGGACAGCAGGTTTTGCTAAAATGCCTTTCATGGACTATGTGATTAGCAAATGTCCACTTCACTGTGTGAAAGCAGATATTAAACACTCTAAATGATATTTTCTATTTTTTCTAGCAATTCCCAAATGAAGAAATATGGACATTGAGATTTTTACGTTAAAAATGTTACTTTTAAAGTTATAGAATATAAGTTATATAATATAAATATACTGCTCATCACACTTCAGTGGTATATCCACAAACATTTGTAGCATTTTCTGATGCAGAATAACATAATGAAGTGAGTGTTAACATGACAATATTGTATGGTCATTAGCAAGGGTTATGAAGTCACCCATTTGAATTTGAAAGCGTAAATAATGTCACTATAAGCAAATGTGCGACTGACTGCTATTCCCATGGAGAGCGTTACACGGTGTGCATAAAGATTGAGGGGCCATATGATTGTTGTAATTTTCCAACCATACGGAGTAATGTATGGGAGCTGGCAACGTACATCAAGTCTCGGTTAAACCTCACACACTAAGGCACATCAGCTATGAAGGAGATGATGCAATGTAATTGTTTTCCAAAGCCAAAGCATCATATGTAGACATGTAAAAAAGAACAACAGCTTTGACACTAAACTGAGTTGTTGCATCACATCTCTAAAATGCCTGGAAGACAGTCACGATGAGGCCCTGACTCATACACCTTTTCAACATGCTAGGTACTTTCTGTAAAGAAACCTTAAGCATAAGACAAACCAGTTAGGTATAGAAATAGTCATTTCTGCCAATCAGAATTGCAGATGTTGCAATTAAATCACTGCCGCAGCAGGCTTTATAGTCCGATTATTTTTAAATTGTAGTGTTGTATTTTAATGCCACCAGATCATTTGAAACACAGAGGCGAAGATCACGCCTACACAAAGTATGTGTATTGGCATCGTCATTTCAGTCAAAGTGAAATGTGCAAACCAGCCAATCAATCAAGCACTGCTACATTTAAGTACATGTGGTTGTCACCTGCAGTTCAAACAGCAGGTGGCAACCGTAATGGCCCACCCTTACTGTATATTTCCTTCTGAAAGGTGGCTGCACTGAAATGCTGTCTGAGGAAGACGCACCAGCAGAGAGCAGCCGTCTCTGAGGGGAGTCGTAATAATGATGCTCTTTATGACATCCTCGTCCCTCGTAGCGATGGTCATAGCTCTTTTGCTATCAGTTTTTAATTTGACCTCATTCCGGAAGTCAACATAATTTTCAGTTTTGGTTCTGTTGCCCTAGGAAACAAATACTGTCAAAAAGCAAGACCAAAATTAATAATAATCATTAATTTGAAAAGAAATGTAAATGGCATTAAAGTGTTTTAGGTCTGTCTGCAAACCCACAAAGACATAAAAGCAGAACAGAATCCTGGATTTAAGCACATGGCCGAACTCGTGAAAAGGGCTCGAAGATGTCGAGTTGAATTAGGGCTGTGACTCCTTTAGAAATACTCTGCAGTAGGTTTTGGCATCCCGTGTCCCCTCCCTCCACACACACTCTCTACAGTGTGAAAAAAGTCAGGTTTTTATATGCATAAAGAATTATGTTTGGACATAACTTTTTTCATAGTCTATTCACTACTGTAGAATGTCCTCATAACTTGAGGTATTGAAAAGTTTAGTTTTACTGCTCCAAAATACATACAAATACACATTTCAGACCCTCATCATCTCATACACATACAGTTTTTGCCACTCAGAGTGATGTGATATGTAGCACTATAAACAGAGGAAACGCAACACCAACCAAAGCTTGAATTTAGTCGCTGAAACTGTGTAGAAACCTCATTTCTAGTTTGTTCTAACTATAATTACCTTGTCCCACTCATGCAGAAATGCACACAGTAACATATAGCAGACCTACCTTCATACATACACATTTACTGTGTAAACACTACGTGACACATAATTTCCGGCAAACAGAAAGCTAATCATGTTTTTCCATGAGGTGGACTCTCTCGTTACAGCCGTCTGCTTCCTTGACACCGGGACTGTTCTGTTCTTTTCAGCACTGTCCCTCCAGGCTTCGTTCCCACATTCATCCCTGATCCCTCCATGTTACTCTGTGCTTGCATCAGCCGTACAGTGACACACATTTGCAACTAATTATGCCCACATTCACCTCACTAAGGCCCAATGCAGTGAGAAATGGTGGCCATTGCATTTTATGTGGTCATTGCAGGGTCACAGGAATTTAAGGCTATGGCCCTGAGCCTTGTACTTCTTGCTCATGGCTGCTTGTCATCTGACTTTAAGGAGTGTAAGCTTATTGTGCTGTCACAGTCGTTGTAAGTCGCTCTGGATAACAGTGTTAGCTTAAGCCCTAAAATGTAAATGTCACTGTGAGCTCTTTTTAAGAAAGGCAGTAGAAACACGGCTTGAAATCAACTTTTTGGAACTTTTTTTTACCGGCGGTGTACAACTGAAACCTTAATATGTTTTTGTCTTACATTTTAAGCAGTGTGGCTGTCCCACAGTGTAATAAATCCTACAAAACTTCATGTCCAAATTCATCGTGAGGGTATAATGATCAAAAATAGTCAATTTATTTTAGTTGAGATGGACCAACCAAAAAGAAGGGGTGGGTGTGAAAGTGAAATTCAGACAAGCAGCTGATTTATCACCAACTGTGCGATTGATACTTTACCTTGTGCGCAGTGTACTGCGCATATATGAACATACTGTAAGTGCCCTTGTGTGCACATGACCGAGCTCTTTGAGTTAATCTTTGTGTTTGCGCCTTTGTAGTTGTGTCAGAATTCAGATTCAGCAATTTGGCAAGTAACGCGACGGTGCTATCCGCCCCGATTCATTTTCACTCTCACATTGGCAGGTTTTCAGTTGCAAATTTCAAGCACCGAGTAGAATTAAGTTTAGGACTACGTCTGAGGTTCCTCTCACAGCGGTAACGGGCTACCACCTGCTGAGACTGGTGCAGGTTTTTGGAACAACCCAGAGCCCACCTGTTGGGGTCTGTTTGCGTGTTGAGGTGCATGTTTTTCCTCACGTGTGCGTTCGCTGTGCATCTGTTTGCATAGATGTGCTTGGATGTGTGTACATGTGTGTGTATTTCTGTACTGTCTGAGTCTTAATCAAAGCCTTCCTTTGAGACCTGACAGTTCCTTTGAAGGTACTGGAGCTGCCAGATGGCAATAGACAGACCCAACCACAGCAGATATTTTGTGCCATTGAAGGCACCGGCCTTTTAGTCAGAATGAGCCCCACTGCAACTTAAGCGACCCGCTGTCAATGCTGCTTGATGATTCCTGCAGGAACATTCGAGTACAGAACGTCATGGGTGGCTGCCCTTCTGAGTGGAATGAATTATGACTTTTTTTATGTTCCTTTAGTGCGATATGTTCTTCTGTATTTGCCTATATGTAGTTAATCTTTAAAGAGAGAGTAAGTCATTAAAGGAGGAGTACAGCTTTCTCTTATCAGTGGCCAACAATTACAGCAAAACCGACAGCTTACAGAAGCCTGCAACAGACACAAATGATAAAAGAACATTTTTTGAATAGAGATGAGCAAGCGAGCTAATTGGAGCAAAGATCTAGCAGAAGCATCCTGTGGCAGGGTAATATATCATGATGCAAAATACTGTAATAGTAGTACCGCCTTAACATTCACTTTCTTTGCCGTAGGACAGAGAGTCTCGTTTCACTCAAATGTAGCACCAAACGAGATTTCAGGCCAGAATGTGAGTTTTGAAAGCCTGAATTTTCAATACCTGGTCACGTAAGAGTTGAATCATATGAATTGATTCATAAAGGGGCAGTAAAAATCTTACTGCCCCTTTGAATGACTTTGTGGTGCACAATACAGTAAGTCTTTGATGTTGATGTCAGTTTTCACAGTGTTTCTTTTTTTCCTTTTCTTCACTGCCTTCTCATACTGTTATATCCCCATGATGTTCCTCCTTCTTTACTGTACCTCCACAAAAATAACCTCATGATGACAGCATGTGTATTTACCCGACATCCATCGTCGCTCTAACACAGAGATAAATCACACATAACTTGACTTATATTAGACATGTATTGCACCCTGAGGTATTGACAGAAATGCAGAATGTGATAATGTCTCTGATCGTTGCCGCGGCGCCCCACATGATTAACTGTGTCGTAGATTCTTTACACTACGCCAGAGGCAGACCGCCAGGAGGAGGGAGGGAGAGGAAGTGGCATAAACGTCTCCAGATACCCTCACATATTTATTACCCCATTAAGCTGCCCTCCTTGCCCCCCCCTCCTCTACACCGACACCTCACCACCACCGTCTCTCCCCTATAAATATGAATGTCAACCAAGGTGCCAAGGCTCAGGCCCCAGTTAGAAATACCTGCTATTATGTCATAAAATGAGTGGAAAGCTGCTCAATGGCCTGTGATGTGTAAACTGAACTGTTTTTTATTTTTTCCTGATCAAATGTTATACAGCTCAGGTTGTGGGATATTAATGAAGTGATGTGCAGAGGTAAAGCTCCCTGAAAAGTGCTCTCTCTGAACACACATATTCCCCCTGCCAGGAACGAACTGCCACCGTTTCACTTCCCCCTTTGATGATTCTGTCAGGGAAAGTATACAGTCCACACATAAAAGTTTCTAAAGAATTGGAGCAGATCAGAGGAAAGATCTGAGGCCTTAACAAGACAGGCTGCTGTGAAATGTTTCCGCTCTCTGAAGTAAGACTATTCACTGGCTTTATTTAAGTGTATTAACCTGTGAGTTCTCCTGTGAAAAAGCACCAAGCGTAGTGTCGTTGTCTTTATTGTAAACAGGTCATGATGTACAAGAATGTATGGAAACCATGAATGTACTGTCACAGATGTTTAGATCTTACTGCATGCCAGATCTCTACAAAGTGTGTCTGAGTTTCTGGCTGATAAGGGTGTTTTGTAGAAAGTGACGGTTTTTGCAGTTTTAAAGCTCTTTAAGTATTACATTGCTTGAAGCTTCTATCTAAGATATTTCTCTAATACCCTTTCACAGCAGTATACAAAAGAACATGTAAGACCAGATTTGTGTGTCATATTGCATTTTGGTATCCTCCACATTATATATGTATATAAAAGTATGTATACGTTTTCATTAAAGGAATATAGAATTTGTATAATTGACGTAGAGAAAATAGTACACATATCTGAACCATCCCTGATCCCCTGGTAGGTAATCTGTTTGGGCCTTTGTGCTAACATAGTGCACAATAGCCTGAAAGTTAATATAAAGCTAGTCTTTACCCATCTAACTGGGTAGATACATAGTTCCCCACCTGAAATAGTTATGGAAATACAACATCAAGTCACTTTTGTAGTGGAAACCTTGGATAAAAAGTTAAATTATGCTAACTTTTATCATTGTAGTTTTAGTAGGCCACACTTTGTATTCCCTCAAATGCTGACATATTATTTTGTGTTTTATACCTTCAGTTGGCGGATACACAGGCGAATAAACTTGTTCACTAGTGGGCAAATTAAAACATAGCTCCTTTAGGACCTTTTCTTGCCAGATGCAGAAGGTGAGGACGAATCAGAACTGGCAATAAAGTTGTTAAACGGTTCCACGGCTGCGTCCTTGTGTTCGTGCCCTCAGCCACCGCAAACTGCTGACCCTCGGTTTTTGGGCGGACGGCTGTGTCACCGAGCCCCTTCGTCTCGTGCCGTTCTCTCCTCTCCTGTCCGCCCCCATACATTCCCACCTCCGTTGATGGGGAGAACTGCGTGACCTCTGACCCGTGCCATCGCTGACCCTGTCCACAGCTTTCAGCAATCCCGACTGCTCCTGCTGCTCGGTAGCATGCGTACATAAACGCGTGCACACTCCCTCGACCTCCTCTCTTTACAAGCACACACGAATACACACAGTCAAACCCTCAATATAATAACTGTATTTAACAAAGACAGTCCCTTAGTGAGATTTAAAATCTTTTATTGGAGTGCACGGACCAACATCGAACATATAACACATAAGTTACGAAACATGTAACATAGAATAGAATAATCAACAACAGTGATAAAATCAGATGGATGACGTAAAAATGATGAAATAACAGTGGTCAGTGTACTACTGTGCTGCAAAGAATAGAGGATATTAATACAAAATAGTATACTGAAAATCCTTGAAATGTATAATAATACTTGGATAACCCAAGGCCAAGTCCAACCTAATAAAATGGTGTATGAACACTAATTGCTGGATCAGCTCATCCCCAATTTATGAAGAATGTTGTTTAATGTCGGACTTAGCACGTTCCAGTCAAATGAATAACAAACCTCTTTTTCCTTGCTCAGTACAGACACTTGGAACAGAAAGCGGATGCAAGTTCTGAGAAGAAATGTAACGTAGTTTCTAGACTAATTTGGTGTTATAAAGTTTATAGCTTTGTAATTTAGTGTGTCACAATGATTAAGTCTGAGTGTCACCAGTGAGGGCCAGCCCACCCTGTCGTTTGGGTTAACTAGCCATTATGGTTTGATTGCATTTTATAGAATCTGAATCCGGTATTAAATCTGCTTATCCAATCCCAATCCTTTTGAATCCCTCATCAAATCCTTTTCCACTTAGATTTTTACATTTGTAAGTAACCCAACATATTAATTAGAGATAGAATAGAACAGATTCTGTTAATTGATGCCAGTAGCACTCACCAAACACATCACACAGACAGAAGAAGTGGTCAGTGACAGAAGTCGGGATGTGCTGAGCCTTGGAGCAAATGTGATTGAATTGCTGCGGGCTTACATAGAAAACAGTTTGACATCCGCCTTGCCCTCAAGTTGATCAGATGAAGCATTGATATGAAATACATGAAAGGGAGAATTTGATGGCTGAAAGTGACACAGTGAGCTTGATTGTTTGAATGGAGAAGACTCACAATTCCATTGGTCTCATCAAATTGCAAAAACACAGTGTACTTGCGATCGTGCAATGGTGTTGCAGAGCGGTGCTTCTTTCTTGAACAAGTGATTTTTGGCCAATCACAGACACAGGCTTGCAGAGAGCACATTAACCACACAAAAGCTGAGTTTAATTTTGGTCTATGGACAAGATACTTGCATAAGGTGATGGTCAGTGTCGGAAAAATGAGGACCCTGCTACCGTAATGTTCAATACATTACTCTTTGCTAATAAAAAAGAGCAAGGAGGGATAGAAAATTCAGTGAGATTTGTCAGCTTCGGTGCTTAAGAAATCTGGATATTTTACCAACTTAAAACCAGGTATTGGAACCCAACCCTACCTATCATACAGAGTACAATGATGGGAATGGGCGGTGAAGTCAGTAATTAACCTCAGTCTGTACAGAGGCATTGATGAGAGGCATATTTGTAAATGACATCTTCAGAATCAGTCACAGTCATTCTCAGAAGCATTCACTACAACGTATTCTCATAAACACACAGTCACACAGGCCCACACTCTCAGACACACATTAAACATTCACAAACTTCACTCACACTCTCATTGACTCTCCCCTCACCTCGTACACACCGCCTCGCATTCAACGAGGTCTACAGCAGATGGTTCACTGTGAAAGCGCAGTAGAGTGGGAGAGATTGGCATCGGTATCCTCCGAATACGCAGAGTCCTGGAATACAATGAAGATATCACTGAGCACATAGGGCTCCACATCAAATTAGTTTCCAGAATCATCCGTAATGATAAGGAGGATCCTCTCACCAGCGTGTCTGCTCCCGCCCTGTACACTCCAGTCCCACAAGCAGATGGCTGGATGTGAATGCAGTTCACACATGAGCAGGGAAGAAAGGAAAAAATAATCTTTCCACCTTTACTTTGCAGCTGTTACCCCCTTACGAAGCACTTCTCGATGGTGCTCTGTAATACATTATAATTTTAGAATCATGGGAATACACTGTGGCTCTGTGCCCCTCCACTTCCGCTTGCCAGGAGTGTTATACAACACAACCCAGAGAGTGAATATCTGGATGCATCCCCTGATAGCGGTTTAATACACAGGACCTAAACTTGATATGCCACATGTTTATACTCTGGATGCAAAATGGACAAAAAGATGACCAACATAACCAAACTAAAGCGTAAAAGCCCATTCACAACAGCCTAATTACAAGTATGAGAAACAGAGAATTTCTGACAGCTACAATATCTCTCAGTTGCTGAGAAGAAGTAAACGAAAACTGTAAACAAACGGCTGCCAAAATAGTTGCAAAGCCGCCATCACCTGTAATTGAGTCTTAATAAAATCCAATATCAACAGTAATACAATCAATGCAACTATTTAAAACTTCACTGGAATGGCAGCAGCAGTAACAACAACATTAACAACAGTATAGCACCTCTCATGCGGAGATGCAGCCCAAAGTGCTTTGTAAAACTGGATTAAAACCAATGTAAGGCCAAAAAACAAAAATGAAGATTAACAGTAACAATAAATAAAACGTTTAGTAACGACAAAAGCAATAAAACCAACAGGAACAAGTTATAAGAATACCAAAGATATAAATGTAACAAGGTTGGATTACCCAAAATTAAAAGCCAAATTAAAAATATAGGTCTTTATTTTCTTTTTAAAAATACCAAAGGAGTTCTGTTCTAACATCCAAGAGGAGTGTGTATTCCACAGTTTACAGACATAAAAACAGATGGCAGCCTCAAGCGATTTCTTTGTGGGAAACATTAGGAAGTTCTGAAAGAAAGGCAGTGGGAGATCTGAGAGGTACAGGCAGACGTGTAACGTATCACACAATAAATAATAATCACAGTTATTGCTACAGTAGGTGGGCCCAGAAAAGCTGCATGTGGTGCGACCCCAGAAGTTGAAACAGATGGTGAGCATGGTGAGATGGGTCAGATGTAATTTAACCTGCCCTTTTGATTATGGAGCCTGTGATTTTGGATGCTCTGTTGACAGTGTTTTGGGTGTTTGAGTAGCTGTCATACCAGACATGTTATAGATGAAGTGAGCACGCTCAGTGATGCCTGTATAAATCTGTGGGAGGAGTCTATGTTTCACTTTGAATGTCTTGAGTTGTCTGAGATGGCACAGTCTCTGCTGGGCTTTTTTAGTGATGTGGTCCAAGTTAATATTCCACTTGAGTGTGTTGCTTATATGTGTGCCAGGAAATTTAAATGAGCCTGTGATGGTTATGCGTTCACCTGAGATTTACAGTATATGGGTATATTTTTTGGGTGCTGCACTGTGCCTGAAGTCAATGAGTTCCTGTGTTTTGGATGTACTGAGCAGGAGGAGGTTGTCGTGACTGTATGGGCTACCTGCTCCGTGTAACTGTGTCTTTATTATTGGACATGATATTTTTAAGTTTGTGTCATCCATATCATTTGGAATGGCTGCCGAACTGTGCTGGGATGTAAAATGTTTTGTGTACGAGGATAAGAGCCAGGCCGATGGGACACAGCCCTGAGCGACATCTTTGCTGGAGGTTAAAGGACAGGGTGAAAGGTTATTCACCTTAACCCACTGGTAAGGAAGCTCCAGCTCCATTGACATATGCATGGGCTGATTTTCATGTCCATGAGTGTACTGCTTGGTTGGGTTTATGGTATTAAAAGCTGAGCTGAAATCAATGAACAGGATGTAGGTGTGAGGCTTCTCCAGGTTTTGGAGAACGCGGTGAAGAGCAAGGCTGTAACAGAGTTGTAACAACAAAGCATTTTCCTGTTGTTCACAATCTGGAGATATGATTAGACACAAGACACAAGTAGAGCAGAGCTTGATCCAGCTAAACTTTATCTTTAGCCTCATTTGCTTAGGACTAACGCAGCCTGGGGACATCCAGTAATTTTTAATAATCCGCTCAGTTTTTATCATCAGCCCAGACACTGAAGTAAAAAATAGAGCGGTGCACAAAGTCTACAATAAAAAAAGGGGCCAGAGCTTTAAAATCCAAACTTGTACACATTTACAGAAAACTCTGTTTAAGTATTCTGATAACATTGCTGAAGGGATTTTTTTTTTCAGCAGACAGGAACAGATACCAGAGGTGAGCTGGAGGAATTCACAGTGCAGTGGATGGTAACTGAGCTTTGCACAGAGCCCGTCCGTCACGTCCCTCAGACAGACATATCTGCTTCACCCCTATAATCTATTTGCTTTGGTCGATAATATGGTTTCAGGCATTTCTGTGTTTAATTGGTGTTAGAATCTGCCTGGCCTGTAATTTAGAAGCTGGAAATTCTAGTGCATGTTGCCTACAGTACTGTGGTACAAGTAAAGGTCCATTGGTAATATCAATCCTGTGCAGATTTCAGCTGCAGTTGGTGTTTTGGTTTGTCGATTTGCATGCCTCTTGTCATGAGAAATGAATGTCATACTGGATTTAAAAGAAGAATGTTTTGGATCCAAATTTTCTGAGGTCCTTTTGTTTTTTGTGAAATTGAGAGGTGACAAATGAAAGACAAGAAAAAGAAGTCAAACAAACTCTATCGACAGCAGAGGCCGGGGCAGTAAGCTATGAATAGTCCTTTGCAAATACAGCTTATAACATCACCTGTTGCTGATGTAAACTCACCCATTTTAACTCTCTCTCAGTGGCAGTTAGTCTGAAGGTTTTCCGCTCATGTGGTGTTCAAGTGTGGAACAATAAAGTAAGGCTTATGAAACCATTCTGTTCATCTAAGGTCACTTGATAAAACGGTATAAGCTACGTGACTGAAATGCACATGTGCAAGATCTCCTTGTAGATCCAGGAAACACTGTATTCTTGAACTCTTGAAAGAAATGTTTTAATGTTGTTTGAAGATAGAGGTGGATCAGTGTTACCATTGTGTGCCCTTGAAAATGGATTCAGCCATGCCCGCTCTCAGTAAGAATAATTGTGCCCTTGAAGGCAGACTGTTGAGCCGGTGGTCGTCGTTATGGCTCAGTGGCAGAGTGTACTTTTCTGGGATTTTGCAGTAAAAGTGTATCATCGCTTTATGAAATATAAAGAACTTGGGACACACCTGTTGGAGACATCCCCAGCACTTTATTAACAACTTTGTAGCTGTCACTTATGGGTTAAACAATTTGCTCTGCAGTGTGGATACAGTGCAGAAATTGTCTCCCCTGCAATCTCTTCCTCTCTCTGAGAGACAAACTCCTCTAAATTAAACTTTTCTGAACGATTGACAGCGCAACACAATGCCACGTGGCTCTCCAGGGAGAATGTGGTGCGCCCCGAAACATTAAAAAATGCAGGTGATGAATTAACTTTAATTTAGTAGCTTATTCTACTGCTTATTCTTGTTCTTTTGTCTTCTCTCATTCTCCAAAGAAAATTAAAAAGAAAGGAATCTACCTTCCTTTTTTGGCAAAAAAAACAAAACACCTATCTCAGCCTGGTTGAGGCAAAAAA
>NTHP01000451.1:289094-342940 GCA_003416845.1 Oplegnathus fasciatus
AAAAAGCCAAAACGTCACCTTCTTTTTTACAACGTGAAAGCTAATTTGAGCTGCGGGGTTTGACAGACTCTTTTCAGACGGATGTGTTGTTCGTCTCCGCTGTCTGGGATGTCAGGACATCTCCTCTGCCACCAGTCCAGCTGTGGCTGCATCCGCACCAGAGGAGATCGGAGAGGGAGAGCCCTCACCTTATCTCACCCTCCGCAGAATGTTATTAAGTGGGAGGAAACTGGTTCTCTCTCCCCCCCCCCTTGCTCCTGCGGTCTCCCTCACTGCTGGAGGTGGGAGATGGATTGGTCAAGGTGACCCCAGTCGGCACGCTGTCTGCTCGGCCCGCCCACCCTCATGCCACCGTTCCTCACACTTACCCATTCTGTTCTGTCGGCTCGCACACTGCCAGTCCCCCAGGCGGCAGACTTCAGAGCTGCTTCTTGGTTGAGATACCCCCCCACCCTCACCCCCCACCTATAATCTCCCTGCTGCCTGCTGCCATGTGCCCCAGTGTTTCTTGGTGGGTTGATGAGGTAGAAATGCGTCAAAGCTGTAAAAACATGCTAATATAGTCAATTAGCAGCTAGTACAATAACAGGCATATTATGATCATTGGAAAACTCATAGTCCCTACAATCTAACGATGTATTACATTATCAGGAAATATATTATCACAGGATCAGCCTTTATTACATTTTCGCTCATTTAGAGCAAAATTTGATTAAATCCTCTATTTCATATGCTCATAACTCTGTCCATGAAAACCAATACAGCACTAATTCTCTGCAGTTCTCTGAAACAGCATTTAGCTGTTTAAAATGCTTCAACTACCCTTTGAAAGCAAAACTAATGAAATTCTGTGAAGTAGCATTTAGATAATCGAACAGTAAAACTCTCTTGAAACCAATGCTAATGAAATTCTGACCATGTGAGCCATAAACTCTTCATTGAAACAAGTTTTAATGGAAGTGTCTTAAGCAGCTTTTAATTGATGCAACACAAAAAAATGTTTAAGGACTTTAGTTAATAGAATATTGTCATAGTGATTGATTTTAATTGGTGAGTAGTCAGTTCCTGCTACCAGGGTTGCACATGCTAACGAGGAAGTTATTGACGTTGTCTTAGCTACAGATTATGACGCAAATGAGCAAAGGCAAGCGGACTTGAACAGAAAATGTCTTTTTTCCTGTGTACAGAGGCAGCAACATCAACTGTGTTCTTCTTTAAAGCACTGTGAGGCCCCTGTAGATTTAACACAAGCGAAGCTTTAAGATTCTATGAGAGCTGCCTTCCAACTCCTCTCTCCTGAGGTCAACATTCGCTGCACCACCACACAGAACAAAAGGCCTACTTCTGAGGTGATCAATCCCGAGGTGAGAGGTAAAGGAGAGGGGAGTTAAGATGACGAGAGGGAGAGAGGAAAGAAGAGCAGCAGGCAGCACTGAAGGTCACTTACACAGGAAGCTGAGAATTTTCAGATAAGCATGCATCCTCTGCAAGGGGAAGGCCTTGTTAATGGAATCCTCCGCATAGTCGAGCTAACAAGAGTCTCCTCGGACCTGACAGGATGCGGATTCATCAAAATGTGATGAAAAAGAAGTGGGAGCCACTGCAGCACTGGCAGCCAGCTACCACTGCAACAGCGTTGGAAGACGAGCAAATATTAGCTTTGGTTTTAAAAGGAAATGACCAGCATGCTAATAATAGATGCTAACATAAACGTGTGCACAAGTGAAGGAATACTAATAACACATGCGTGTGTTTGTACAGCTCATTTTGGGGACATTCTCTGTGTTTGTGAACAAGCAAACGCTTGTGTTTTGCAGCATTTGGGTGCAAGTGAATGAATGCTGGTCTGTGAATGTGTGTGTGTGGGTTGGTTGGATTGTGTTTTAGCTGCTGCCCACATTTTGTTTCAGTGCAGAGTTCGTACTGGTGTCATTTCACATCGTGTGTGTGTGTGATCTTACGGTGTGTGTGTGTGAACACATGGCTTTTTGTCTCTCAGAATTCCCAAGACACTTCTAAACCCTGCTAATCTTAATTCCACAGAGGTGGTGCGTATAATTAGAGTCTGGATCAGCGCCAGTGACTTATTGCTCACAATATACAGGCTGACTTATGGTTCAAACCCAGCTGCACTGTGGGTGACCCCCATTTGGCCTGGTAACATCCAACCCTCAACACCCCCACCCATCCATCATGGCGCTGGTACAGGGCTTATCATAAGCCCAGAACCTCTGTCAAACCCCCGCGCCTGTACTTTTTGATTCTGTTTCATCTCATCTCAGGCTGTCTTCACTTTCTTTACTTTACATTTCTTCTTCCCGCTGCCGTCTTATCTCCTCCATCTTTGTTTTTACATCCGAACCACCTCAGTTCACTTCTTCTGTCACTCTAAAGTCAAACAACTCTGATACCTCTAACTTAAACTCACTCTTGTAGATGTGTTCACACTCTGAAAACATATAAAAAATATTGTAGCTTAATATTAGCACAAGTTGAAATTCCTGTTTTCCCTTTTTCTTTGCGTTATGAAAGGATTTTCATGTGAACACAGAAAGCACAGGCTCAGACTAGGGAGAGCTTTTACTATTTGGTGTTTTTGGTGGCGGTGGCTGCTGTTGAGATTCTAATAGTTGAACACTGGAGAAAATATTTAATATTTTTTATATATTTTTGCTCTTTGCTAATCCTTGTACCATTATTGTCAGGTTTAAACCTGTACAAGTTAAGGATTGTTGCTTCTAATGATGATAATGAAGTAGATTAAATTCAAACTACGTTTATTAAAGGACAAAACTATCTCGTCTCAAGGTCCACTAATGTGCTTGTTCTAGGACTTTGGACCGTATCACACCAGTTTCAGTTATCATGAAACTTTAGGTGTTCTGAGCCCCTCTGCTGTTCTTGTTTAAATGTATGCCATACTTAATATAAACTTTATTTTAACAAGATAGTCTGTTGAGATCTGGCCAGATCAGGAGACACATTAGCGCAGTGTGCAAACAATAAAAAGCACAATTGAAAATAGGGTGCAAAACTAAATTCGCGCAATACAATGTAACATGGTGGGCTAAAACCAAAAGGAACAAGTCAAACTAACACACAGTGTCAGTTGTGAGTTGAAACACTGGCAGTGACCCAGAGTACAGTGTTAAATAAAGCATAGTGGATAAGGTTAAAAACACAGAGTTAGGGGTGTGTAATCTGGCAAAAGACAAGCCATGATTATGCAAACAGTGTAGTGGGCTGCATTGATTTGGTTGTTTACATATTAGTTCTGACCAGCAGACAGAACAGAGACTAATTGGAGCGGGGCCAGGTGTTATTCAGCTGTTAGTGAGAGGAATATCAGAGGAGACTGACGGCCTGCCAACAATTTTAAACAACTGCACGTCAGAAAACTTAATTTATAAGGTTGCTGACTACTGTTTTCTTAAAAAATACATCCCTTGATGTGTAAGTTTTGCTTGGCTACTCATGCCGGGCTTTGGCTCGGTTACCGCTGGCTATCAGATGTCAAATTCTGCCTCCTTGTTGTCATAATACCTTGTGTTTCGACGGCTCCCACCCTCACACAATCTCTACCGCACTTCAGTGAAAAAGGAGGAAGGTCTCACATTTGAAGGCATCTTGGTCTGTCCAAATGATCCATTTCGAGATAACACCTCAGAGTGAGAGTTGAAATGAGCCACTTTTCAACACACTCACTGTGTTGATTGGTTAAATGCTCTTTTAGTGGATCTTCTCAGTAATTGCTTTATTTGAAGGTTCGAACCACCTTCTCTTCACTCCATTTTTCCATTTTATCTCATCACAAGCTTTCTGAAGTTTCTTTTCTTTTCATTGTTTCATGTGTCCTTTTCTTTTGCTTTTGATTGTCCGCTCGTCTTTGATGTAGTATTGATTAGCATTGTGAACGGGGCGGTGTAGTCACTGAAAGAATACTGTATGTACAGGAGAGAGAGACACAGATTTAGAAGGAGAGGGACGGTGAGATAGACGTGGAGGACGACAGGAGGCCGACGGTGAGAAAGAGGGAGAGTTGGGGGAGTGATGGAGGCAGAAAAGAGTGGAAGAGAGACAAAGATGTGGAGAGGGTGAGAGCGAATGAGAGAAAGAGAGAGAAGGGATCAAAGCCCTCTCCCTTGTCAGTATTCACAGCGTGCGTCCTCTACACCCCACCTCATTGCCGGAGAGATGGAAAGATGAAGAGAGAGAGAGAAGCAGCAAGCAGCTAACGTCGCTTCACAGACAAAGATTTCCTCTCTCCCTCCCTCCCTCCCGCCCCTCCATGCCTCTCACTCTGCAGTTTTCCTTCAGTGATGCTGAAGGATGATTGAGAGCTCTCCCACCGACAGCATTTTTAAACAGACGCATCAATAAATAAACAGCTTGATGTAGTGCGCCGAGATATGCAGCGTGTGTACTGCATGTGTGTGTGTGTGTGTGTGTGTGTGTCCATCCACGTGCGCGCGGGTAACTGCACGCAGGATGTGTGTGTTTATATTTGTGTGTGTGTGTCTGTGTGTTCTCCACACCCAGGCGATCTGGCACTCCATCCCCTCTTCCCAGGGGCAAACTCTTTGAACGCCTTTGTCTTTCTTTCTGCTCCCATTTCTTTCTCTTTGCTCTCCCAAGCTTTTTCTTTCTTCTCCGCTGTGTTCGCCGTCACTCGTCCCTCTCAACATCCTCCCTTATTTCACTTTAGTCTCATTTCCCTTCTGTTCTGTTTCTTTCCTGCATCTTGCTCTTTTTTTTTCTCTCTGCTCCCTCCCTCCATACCGCCCCTCTGCGCGCTCTGCTGACGCACTCAATCTCTTTGGCACACCGCTGCTCACTTTGAGAATGCTCAAACACAATTCCTTCAGACAGCTTCTGTGAGTGCGTATGTGAGGAAGTGCATGCAGGCATTTGTGAATCTACAAATCTGTTCTAAGACTGCAACTAATGGTTATTATCATTACTGATCAATCTATAGATTATTTTTTAAAGCTACTATAATCAATATTTTATATCTTTAACAGTGAATCAAATTATCGGCTGAATCAGCAATTCCCTTCATCTCTAATAAGCGTTTTAGCATCTTTCAGCTCATTGTTTTGGTTTTACGGCCCACAACTTCACTGTCATGGTTCAGTCTCGCTGCTCTCGGCGGCATCATCTTCAATCGCGACAAGAAGCTGTTTTCAGCGAAAAAGCTCTGATAAACCCACCATACACCACTTGCTCCACACCAAACATCACACAAACAAACTTAGCGACTTGCTGGTATTCATAGTAGGGAGCCTAAAGAGCCAGATGTTTCCCTCTTGAGACCAAAACAAGGCTTAAAGGAGAGTAAATATTGGACTTAAATCCACCAGGTGGCTAGAAACATTAATCCAAATTAATTTGCTGCTTCGTGTCTGTTGGATGTGTAAATAAGCCACTGTTTTTCTAACATGTTCGGCATATCATCTTCATTAAATGATAATATGACAATGTTGTGTTTACAGCTTATTGTGCTGGCCCCCAAGTGGCCGAGAAATCTGTTAATTGTTTAGTCTATAACATGTTGGGGTAAAATACCCATCACGAGTTCCCACAGTCCAAGATGTATGCCTCCACATATGTGCATTTAATGCAGACATTCCAACTTTACCTGCAGGCACATTTGCTGATGTGCCCTTTTGTAATTCCACTCTGCGTGTGTTTGAGAGAATCCATTTGCATTTTTGAAAATACACACCACACGTACATGATCGCTCATGTGCACGTATCTCCAAACTACCTGCCTGCATGCGTCTGTGTGAGTGCATGTGTGTGTCCACCTTTATGCACACGTCTCATAATTAGGTTTATCTATGCACAGTACGCTCTGCTGCAGTTAGATAGTTTCTCTATACGCGCACACACTAACTACCCTGCAGAAAACTAAGAGCCAATTTAAGAGGTAGGCGACTTGCACTGTAACTCCTCTGGCTTCTGGTTATCTTTGGAGAGCTGAGTGTTTGCTGTACAGCAGCTGCCTACTCGCAGCACGGCATAATGAGATTTGTGCAAATTGTATCTTCTGTAGGACTCCGTCCAAGACGGTTGTGCTAAGAATTCTCACGCCTCCTTAACCTGATGGTGGCAGTCCAGACGTTAGAGAGGGAGGCTGAAGATTGAAAGAAACTGGTTTGAAACCTTGGACCAACCACGCAGTGCAATCCCGGGAAAGTACTGTAGATAGTAGTTTGTAGGTTGTATCAAAACTAGATCACATCTGTGATTCAATTTGATGGCAGTAAAAGGAAAACGTTGTTTTTTTTCTCCAACTTTTGGACTTATTTCTGCAGTTTTGGGCCAGCATTCCTGTCAGCCACAGTAACATTTTAATCACCAACCTCAGTTCTGAATTCTGGGGAGGTAGCAACATATTTGTTTACTACTTGTTTGGTCGTTGGACTGCTTGTGTCTGTTGCCCTGTTGGACTCTGTTGTAGTGATGTGGCCATGTTCCCAGACCTCAGAAGGCGGTTTTGCAGGTAAAATGTTATCATAGGAATGAGGGCCAGGACTTTGCAAATAGGACCCCGTCTGTAAAAAAAAAAAGTGTTTTCTTACAAACAACAATACAGATAAAAGGGGCAAACGGCTTGTTCTGCCTCTCTGGAGCTATTAGCGACCTCTGGATACGGGATCCATGCAGAAGTTACAGCCCTTAAATGTATTAGCAAAAAAGCTTTGATAAAGGCTACCTGCCTGACACCAAACTGCAGACAACGTTAGTGACTAAGTGGTGAACATAGTGCAGCATTTAGCAGCTAAAGAGCCAGATATTTCCCTCAGGAGTTTATGGAGAGCAAAAGAAGAGCTAAAAGGCGAGTGAATATTGGACTTAGATTCATCAGGCGGACAGAAACAGGTAAATATATGCTAATGTTGCTACGTGTCTGCAAGATGTGTAATTAAGCAACTGTTACATAAACTTTGCCAAACAACATTATAAGGTAATAATAATTTAATTTTGTGTTTAGAACATGTTCTGCTGCCACCAAGTGGCCAAAAAAATCAATTAAGGCAGCTTTAATTTATAAGACTTGAAATATTCAGAATATTTCATCGGATCAAGGTCAAAACACACTTTTCAACAAAAAAAAATGCATTCAGCACATGCTACTGCAGCTTGGTATAATCACATAAAAATTCTACACATAGGTGCATTAAATTATCTGAACACAGTAAAGTTTTGCATTTTACCTTATTTAGAAGTGCTGAAACTGCTTTTCGCTTTAGTATCTAGTATATGATAGTTAAACAATTACTTAGTTGTGTTTAAAAGCTTGGATTTGTCTTTGGATGATTCTGACTGCCAGGTAAAATGTTTTCAATCCAGGTTGATGAAACTTGCAGAACTCTGAATGCCCTTGAGCAAGAAGCTTTTATTCCTGCTCTAATTCGTTCATTCATTCATGCAGAAACTACTTCTTTGGAGCAGCTTATTGTTCAGTAGCACAAGCTATCAACTGTGGACAGCTCCAGCTTGTACAGTAAAAATATTTAATTGTGAATATGACAAAGAAGAGCATATGAGTTCAGCCACATGTCACTGTTTAAACAAAGGTTACCTGTGTCAGACAAGAGACCAAGCTGTTTGCAGAGAGGCTGAGGGAGGTGGACTGAATCTATAAAGTTTGTTTACCGCAACATTCAGATGCTCCTCCATCTGCTTTTTATCCAGTAAATCAATTCTGTTGCTTTGTGCTGTTCAAGGAGCTCCACTTATGAAAAAGGATGCTGTCTGCATGCAGATTCTCTCTTCTTCTGCATACTGTTTGCCGCACACATCCAGACTGCGATGTTGCTGCCTGGCTCGGCCTGTTGCATCATTATGAATGATGTTGATCTGCCAGAACGCAAAACTTCTTTAAGTTCATTATCTTGCCTCAGAGTGAGACCTGATTCTGAGCAGGAGTGTTGAGTTTTGGCTTTGGTTGGTTGGCCAGAAAATCACAGATTTGATTAGTAATTATTAAGAGTTAGGGTGAGGTTAATAGATTTATATTTCAGTCAAAGACTAAACAAAGCAGGCTCCAGTACAAGATGGCAGCACTGAGTGTGCTGTGTTGCTGCACACCCAGCAGTCATCACACTCTCAAAGGCTAAATATTCTGGCTCTGAGATGCTTCACACAGCGGGGTGCCTAATCATGACAAATCGGGACTCTGCGCAATGAGTTGCTCATTTGCGTTTTCATTTGTTTCTTGCGTGTTGACTTCTGTGGTGGCAGCGAAGAGAGTGCAACATCAAGACATTAGACTGGGCATGTCGGATGCTTCAGCCTGTTTTTATTTGTGTACATGGTAATGAGGCAACTCTTTGCCACTGTGTTTGGATCCATTCATACTTAATGGGTGTTATTGTTCTACTATTATGCATCACACTGTTTTCTATTTATAGTTCTGCTTGTAGTTTTGTTTGTCATGACGGATTTGGTTTCTTTCTGTTTGGTGTGAGAGCTTTTTATAAACCCTCTCTTATACTGCATCTGCTCCACAATAAGTAATACTCTGTTTTATCAATGGCTTTATTAAGCACTTCTGTGTTTTATTAACTTGAAAATTTGCTAATGAACTTCCTTGTACAAAAAATATGAGCTCAGTTAACAAAGCCTTTTGGAAAGTGGGTGCAGAAAGCATGCCATGCCAGCTCTGTTGCTCATAAAGTCTGACTGGCCTTGTGTTGAGTGAGCAAATGCGAGTGAAAAGGAAAATTGAATGATGAGTGATTCAGGCAGTATCCAGGTAAGTTGCGCGTCATGTTCTATCAGACGACATTAAACTGGCAGCAGTCAGTTCACAGAGTACATTCAAAATTGCACTTGTTCTCACCAGCTTCTGTGTGAATAAATAGTGTGTGTGTGCGCGTTGCTGCTTATTTTAGGTCACCCAGTTAAAGGGAGGAATGTTAACCTTAATAGTTTGTAAGAAATGGTACAAGCTTTGAGTGGTTCAGGGCCGGAACTGACAATTATTTTTGTCACTGATTAATCTGCCAATCATTTTTTGCAATGAATTGATTTAACCTTTGTCATTGTTCTTGACATTTTATATACCAAATTCCCATCCCAATTACTAGGAGAGGTTTTGTCTAAAAGATTGCTCTATCTCTTGCGAACTGTAAAATAAAAACATGGAATTGAGTAAAATAAAGTTTATACACATATTTGAGAAGCTGTAATGTATTTTTAATTGATAAATGACTTGTATGACATTCATGATATATTGTCAAAATGTTTTTCATTGATCCAGAGGTCCCTGACTGACTTAAAATGGTTAACGGTAAACATTAATCACTGAGAGTTGGATAAGAAGATCAATACCACTCTCATGTGTGTCTGTTCATTATTAAGCTGGAACCAGGAGACAGGTAGCTTAGCTTAGCATAAAGACTGAATACAGGGGGAAACACCTAGCCTGGGTCAGTCAAAGGTTAAAAAAACATTTTTTTGTAACCCTTGGTAATGATCTGATTATAAGGCATCGCATTTAGAGAGAGTGCGAACATGTCAATAACCACAATTGACAGCCTCACAGGGGCTCAGCAGATTAATTACAAGCTGTTGAGGAGTCAACCGGGAGGCCGCCGCCCCCTCGCGTAAGCCTTGACCCCCACGTGGACACGCATCGACACACAAATGCCACCTGTGATTTCTGCCGTGCGTGCTTTCAAGTTGAGCTGCAGCGCTGCCCTTTACTTGCACCTATTCTCTGCCAACGACTCCCCGTAATGAGACAGAGGCCAATGGATTGTGTTGTACTTCTTTTGATTTTTTTGTCTGTGAGCTGAAGCGCTAGGAGATGTATTTCAAACAAAGATCAATTAGACATTTTTTTCCCCAACATGTTTGACTTTCTTTTTTTCCTCCCTTGTGATATTTTGTCTCATTTCTGTCAGTGTTTTTGCTGCTCGAGCTACAGTTGCAGGTGTTTCTTGTTTTGACGGGCTTGCTACTGGTATTCAGGTCTTGGTGTCTTGACAGTTGACACCGTTTGCTTCTCTATTCATAGCACTTTGGCTGCTTCGACAGTCAACAACACAGGTGCATTGCCTTGTTTACTGTGGTCTCCGGCTTTCCCCATCCTCCCCCTCCTCTTTTTCTCCCATCGTTGTCTCATCACACTCTGCGTCTTTCACATCATTACAAACCTCATCTTTCTCTTGCCCCGTTTCATCTTCTTCTAATTCTCCTTATTTCCTCGTCTGTTCTCTCTTTCTGCAGCTTCTGCTCCTTCTCTCCTTCCCCCTCCTTCCCTCATAATCACCTCCCTCCTCCTCTTCCCCTGGCCAAGGTCCATGTTATAAATCAGACCAAAATGAGACTGCGTCTCCGCCTTGCAGTCATGGAAAGTTACATTTAAAGTACATTTACTCAAGTACAGTTTAAAGAGTACTTGTACTATACTTCACTATTTCCATTACTGTATACGGTCATTTATACTTCTGCATCACTACATTTTAGAGGTATAGAGGTAAGTATGAAATCCACCTGTACCAGCTTTAGCAATAAAAGGTTGAGCACCACTTTCTTATGAGGCCAATTTTACAAACTGTTGATACATATACACAGAAACACGCCTCCAATGTTGCTTTGTGTCTGTTGAATGTGTAAATAGGCAACTATTTGCTAACATGTTCACCATGTCAACTTTATAAATTGATAATATGTCAATGTTGTGTTCACACCTTGTTGCTGCTGCCACCAACAAGTCAGTTAATGGTAATTTAAGTACATTTTGGTAACACTTTTACTCACATACAATTCTGACTGCATGACTTGTACTTACAGCACAGTATAATCTTTGATTTCGAGTTGTGTGTGAACTAGTCCTTTAAAAACAACTTAACTGTGTTTTAATAAATTCACTTCAGTAACTAGAGATGACACACGCTGGCGTCATGGTGGGCAGTTGATTAGAGAATAGACAATAGACAGTCTGTGTTCAGCGGTCACTGACCTTCGCGCTCCTCTTCTTCTTCCTCTTCTTCCTTAGCAACTGCTGAGGGAGATGCAGCAGATGGCCAGCCGGCCTTTTGCCACCATCAACGTCGCCTTGGAGACGGACGAGGAGCCACCTGATCTGATAGGAGGAAACGTCAAGGTGAGCACAACCTTTTCTTCGAGCGATCGCAGCCAAACTCCAGAGATCTGCCTTGTGCCTGGGCTGACAGGACAGCAAACGGGGAAGCTCCATCCATCATCGAGGTCGTAGCTCATCCTCCCTCAAGGGAGCTCAGTCTTGTGCCCGTCGACTGCAGTTTGTGATTACAGTCGCATCATAGTGATAAATATTCCTCACACCATCTGTTTTACGTCATTTTTGAGTCTGAACTCTTTAAGATGATTCCATTAGTTTTCAACAAGCCAAGGAGGCTAAATTGAGCTCACTTAAAAAGAAGAGTTTGAAGAGTAGTGCAAGTCTAGTCCATCTAATGAGGGTCAATGCGGTATACCTTTGCAGGGACAGTGTGAAGGCCGGATGATGATGATGAAAGTGGGCTGCTGATGAGTAACACAGCATATTATACCAGTTATTGTGGGTAGGCTGTGAATTTTAATGAGAATGAATTCGGTTAACCCTGGAGTTAAATACATGCAGATGAGAGTAAGGTATTGTAGATTAAGACTATACTTAGAAATTAGATGAGTTTTGTTCCAACACTGAGATATTCTTCATTTGAAAAAATAATAATTAACACCTACTCGCAGGAAATGTTTGCTGGCATGGAAATAAAGACCATTAGGGGACACTATTAAAGTCATGCTTCATCTTACAAAACAGTCTTGTTTTGGTGCATCGAACCATCTGTGTTTTTGAAATACTGACGGAGAAATTGAAGGTAGCGAGTTCTGTCCATATGGATATACAGCTTTTTTTGGAGCAAAGCCACTCATACAGGAGTGCAAATGAAAGACAGAGTCAGTCTGAAACTATGGCTCTAAATTTAGAACAAATCGTGACACTGTTGTTGGGACCACATTTTATGAGACCAGGTCAGAGGGTCAAGTTCTCAATCAAAGATCAGACACAACCCCAAACCCCTCACTTTTAGCTTCTGGGTTCAGTGCTATTTATTTAGTCTAGCTTCAATATTAAGTAAAGCCCAATTTTTCAACCATATAATATTTGTTGAATCAAACAAGTAAAATAAATAATCAACATTTGTCTAACTCAGAAACACAATGCCAAAGTTAGAAACCCAAACTAAAAAGCAAGAAATGCATTTCATGTTTAAACTGTGATTTTGGATGCAAACCCACCCTTGTAATGTTTTGCATTCATTACTTTGGTTATTGTTGTTATTGTTGTTTGGTTTGAGATAACACATTTCCTTGTGTTTCTTTACTTATAAAAATAAGATTTTCTCCATACTTCCAAATCATAAAAAACACATTTTCTCACCAATAATGGTATCCAGCCATGCCGAGGTTTGAAGATATCTTTCTTTGAAACTTCTGCCTCTACCCCAGTGCATGGAGATGAACAGAGTTTTAGTTTGTGCTGCTCAAAGCAAACAATGTCCAAGTTACAGTACTCTGGATAATACAAAAGCCTCGCTGTGGAGTTTTTGTAGAGACTATTTCTTAGGAAGTGTTGATTAAAGAAAACTTTCCACTCCGTCTTACATGAATGTATTTGATTATCTCGGCCGAGAGAGAAGAGTCATACAGCTTAAATATTATGAATCTTCTGATGAAGAAACGAGACACATTAGATTTATACAGTGGTGTGAACAAGGCGCACTTCCATGTAAAGAGGAAATACCTCCAATCCCCTGGAACTGTCCCCAGTGGAATTGGTGGAGTCACAGTCAGAACAATCAAGGGAGCTAAGTACAGTCTGCAAGGTCTTATAAACAACAATGATGATTAGGATGAAAACAGACTTCTGTGTCCAAACACTTTCTTACCCGATAAGGAGATAAAGCATTAACAAAGAAATTGTCACAGTAAATTTCCACCACAGGTAGAAATTCGTTTTTAAAATGTAATTTTGATGCAGTGAGTGCTACAAACCAAATTTCTTTCATCTCCATTGTATCAGAGTGTGGAGGCTGAAATCTCAGATGAGAATATCTCTAAATGTGGGCAAGTACAATAGAAATTAACTGATTTGGACAAATTAACTCTTTAATCCGGTGCAACACCTCTGTCGAAAGTATTTATCAGTGATATGGCTGGCTCCTGTTGAATCCTCCACCTTAAAAAAAGTGCTCCACAGATTTAGAATTGCACTTTTATAACGTTGTCGACCTCATGAAGGACGGAAAAATTGATGCTGCAGAACCAGAGATGTCATCTTTTTATATTGCACGAATTCTTCTGTCTTGTCAAAACCTGGCGACTACATTACCCACAGCGCAATGCAACCGCCGACAGCTCGGTCAGAGATTTGAGTGTGTTATGCTAGCAGCTGCCAATGTTGCCTCAAACTGCTAGCCTCAAGCAGATATGAGAAAGCAGGCTGCAGAGGTCCAGTAAGATCACTTCTTTCTAACTTCACGCCCCCAGATATGTTTGACTCAAGTGACATCACTTGAGGCAATTTATCAGACTTCACGCAGCTCCCTCTGGAGCCACAAAAGGTTTTATACACCTTTTTTCACATATGCACTAGTACTTCCCAAGACCTATAAAAAGACTTCAATGTGTAAAATTGGTGGAGTTCCTCTTTAACCCGTAAGCGCCTCCCTCAATAAGTCATGATTTCGCAAATAGTTCAGCTGTCAGGTCAGAATCTTTGGACAGATTTAGTTGTGAAGTTACAGAGTAGATTTCAGTACAGAGTTCAAGCACAGTGAGAGGTACAGGGGTGTTGCGGTAGAGTTAGACATGAAGAAGACTCAGTATAGCAGATTAAAAGTAGAGCTTGAGCCTGTTGAAGTAGTAGAAGGGTAGATTTAAATGTAAAGATGGAGCTTTAGATGGTGGTTCCGAGGACTTTATTATAGAGAAGAGTTTGAGCTACCAGTGGAGTTGAAGTAGGTTAGAGCAGATTTAAATTCAGATATTAAGCATAGCGGCAGCAGTGGAGAACATTTAAAAGTAGGACTTGTGCAGAGTTATAGATATTGCAGTTGGGTATTCGGCGGGCACGGAGCCGCAGGCAGGTATACCTATGACTGTGCATTTTGTGATGAATGACCTCTGAATGCAGATGTAGTGCAGAATTATAGGGCTGTTTCAGCAGGGTGGCTCGGGGGCCCCTCGGCTCTGACAGGGGCCATGCATCTCAAGGGGCTCGGCTCCTGAGCACAAGGTTACTCGCAGCAAAGGCTGTAGGGCCCCTCGGGATGATCAGCAGCTAATCAAATCTGTGCTCGAACAGAAACCGTCTACTACTCTTCTGTCCTCAATTCACTTCTCTTCTCCATTCTCCTCTGTTCGCTTCTCTTCTTCTTTACTCCTTGCCTCTTTCTTTCTGCTCTCCATTTTGTCCTGTTTGTTAATGTTCCCTCCTCTTCTGTCTTTTTTCTTTCTTTTGTGTTTTTTTTCTTTTCCCCTCTTCTCTCCTGTTTTTACCCCCCAATTTCTTTGCTTTTTTCCACTTTAGGTTGTCTTCTGTTTACTATTCTGATTCTCTTTTCATTCGTGTGCTGTTTTTCTCTTCTCACCTCAGTTTTCCTCTCTTTTTCTCTTCTATTCTTCTTGGTTTTATCATCCTTTTTTTTCTTCTTTCCTTTGTCTCCTTTTCTTTTCTCTTTTCCGTCTTCCGCTCTCCTCTTTTGTCTTTTCTCCTTATCTCATCTCTCCTCTCCTGCTTATCCGTTTTTTCCTCTTTTTCTTCACTTTTCCAGCTGTGTTCTCTATTTTTGTCCCTTCTACTAATTTTCCTTGCTCCTCTTTTCTTAGTTTCTGTTCTGTTCTCTTCTTTTCATCTCTTATGTTCTTTTCAATTTATCATCTCTTTTTTCGATTACTCTTTTTCTCTCTTCTCACCTGTTTTTCCCATCACTTTTTCTTCTTTGTTTACTGTTTTGTTCCATTCACTTTATTATGTTCTGTGGTATCTTTTGTCTTCTTTTCGTTTTTCAAATTTCATTCTCTTGTGTCCTCGTTTTTCCCTTCTCTTGATTTTAGTTTCCTTCTTCCTTCTTCTCTTTTTGCTGTTTATCAGCGTTTTTCTTCTTTCTTCTTTTGTCTTTACTTCTCATGGTATCTTTTTTTCTTGTCTTTTTATCCTTTCTCTTCTTTTCTTCTTCTCTCTCTCGTCTCCGGTCTGACATCCTTACTTTACTATAGTGTTCTGCTCTAATTTACTAGCCCCTTACCGATCCTATCAGCTGTCTGGGGTTTTCTGTTGGCCTTATCTGCTGGTTCTGTTTGTGTATATGTGTGTGGTTTTGTGTAATTCTGCATGTTTGTGTGGGTGTTGGTGTGTTTACACGCGTTATGCTGCTGTGTAGAAAGAAAAGATGCTAGCTTGCTGTGGAAATGAGGCGCCCTCCACCTCCTCCATCTCTGCTTTACCTTTTCTTCTGCTCTTCTTTTCTTCCATTCTTCCCGGCCTGCTCTCCTCCTCTCCATCAGGGCAGGAGCAGCCCAGGAGCAGAGATCCAATTTAGATCTTCCTCCTCAGCTTTCTCTGCCTTCACCAGCTCAAACGCTGAGCGCACACTATCCTATCTCCTCCCGGCTCAGATTGAGCGACTCGGAGCAGGTTCTTCCCCTTGTTTCCATGCTGTTTTATCAGGACGCTACCCGCGATTGGAGTATACGGGGGGCCAGGCACCGCACAGTGAGCTGAAGATCATTAAAGTTGTTTATAGCCTCGGTGGGAAGTCCAAACTTGCTCCGCCGATGAGATATATTCACTCTGCTTCTGCCAAATGGAGCTTGCGGCCCCGGCATCACGGCAGATGATTACCTTTGTGACGCCTCCTGCTCTGCTTTTATTTATAGATACTGTGGGACGAGAGAATATCGGGACATGTTATGCAAAAAAAAGGGGGAGGGGGGCACAGAAACTGTTCTGGTTTATCTAACGTGATTGTGGTGCACAGTTATCTTCACCCCACCTTCACTGTATATTGCATTAAATTATAGGCATTTAGCTGATTTTTATACCAATTGTGCAAGTGTGATAACCTTTAATTCCATGATTGCTGGTGTTACAGGCAAGGAAAAGTAAGGTCAAAACACCAGAGGAATGCTCAATTATGATAATTTCTGATAGAAAAGTGCATGGTAAAGACTTCTGCTTCATAAATTCTTAATCTAACAGACTGACTCACTGTTTTCTTGAGCTGCACATGCGTAACGAGGCGACAGCGTCTGGAGTTTCATTTATGTCTACACGTAAATTGCCTGTGATATTTACAGCATCTTTCATAGCAAGAGTAGTGTTTTTATATGTGTTTCCGTAGTGTCTCCTGGTTACCTGGAGAGAGGAAAGTCCAGAACTGTTTTAGGAAAGCAGAAATGTCTTCAGGTATCGAGTGGCGGATGCCTGAAAACTTAAAAGACGTTCCAGGTAGCCACCGATGACTCGGGTTTCATGAATAATTTTCACATCAACCAACAGTACAAACAGAAACGAGGTGAGAGATGGACGAGGCAGTGCTAAAGACAAAAGGTGTTTTTATTTGTTTGCAGTTATCAGAGACATTAAGCTTCTCACCTATTTGAGCAGAACATTGAGCACCAAAGTATCCTGGTCCTCACTTCCACAAAGAATCAGCTGCCTCAGTTCTCCTACTGAGTAGTGTTAGGTTTGACCAGCTGCTGAAAGTCGTTAAAGATGTTGGAGGTGGCCGTTTTTCATGAGTTTGTAGGACATTATATGGTTTAAAGTGTGCTGTAGGTGTACTTTATTGCCAGTCAGTTCCAGGACAGAAAAGAACAGCACTCAGTCTGATCCATTTCACGTCAGATGGCCTCGTCGTGTTTCAGATAGAGAACCAACATTTAATTTAGTAAGACGGAGTTCACTTAAATTTAAATTGTTTATCTTAATTTTTCTGCAGTGTTCAGTTTAAATACGTTGCAATATGGCGTTATTATTACAGGCTGACAAAACAGTTTCTTGGCAAACAGAAGCCAACTGAATAAAAACTCATCAAAGTTGGCTCGGTGGAAGTGGCTGTACCTGGTGAGTCATAGCAACAGGGAGTTTGACTCGCTCTCGTCGCTGGCGGGGGAAACTCATCCCCAGCTGCTGCTAAAGTAGAGATGAATGCAGCGGATGAAAGCGGAGCAGCATGCAGCCGCAGTGTATGCCCACATCAGCGTGTGTATGTGTTGTGTGTGTGTGGGGGCTCAGCAGCGATCCTACGTGCTGGGCTAATTACTGGAGGTAATTTAACAAAACCTTTCGCCGCTCTGCCTGGCCAGTCTAGATAACTCTCCGGAGTGGTACTGGTGGGGGAGGTTGGGCATGGGGGAGTCGAGGGGAGGGCTTCAACGCTATAAAACAAAGGCATCTGCTGGGGGATGTTATTAACACGCAGCCTCTGAAGTAGACCAAGGGAAAAGACACTACCTTTGGGGAACATCTTAGGCAAAAAAAAAAAAAATCACATGCACAAAGAGTTTAAAAGGATGGATAATTGAATTTTTCAAGGTGTTTTGTTTTGTTTTGTTTTCCCCCCTTAATTTCCGCTCAGGACAAAATAAAGTGGACATGTGTGTTGAAGGAGATAAATTGGGTTTTTTAAGGCCACACTGTTTTGTTTTTGTCAAAAATTGAACGTGAAGCACCTGGCTTGTACCCTCAGCTTGAAATTGAGGTTGTACATCGGATACAATTGCCGCACTGATGAACACTCAATTCAATCGATTACGAAACAAGGCCTGTTGAAATCAAAATTATCCCACTGTCACCCACATCAGTCGGACAGCAAGTCTCTTCCAATTCCAAATTTATTTGCAGTGCCTATTCCCTCTCCAGTTTGAATATGAGATGCTGGTGTTAGACAATGAGAAACTAGCACGTAAACAAGCGAGAACCTAAGAGCAGCTTGCAGCTGCTGCAGTGGGAAATTGGACTTGGCAGACAAGTCTTACGACAGCCCTAAGCTGTAAAATTAAAAGCTGCCAGTCTTCTTCGTCTTTTAATTATTTATTTTTTTTACACATAGAGTACAGATGTGTTCAGGTTATCACGGGCAGCCCTCATTTTTCCAATTGTAAACACACTGAATGAGAAATACATTTTGCCCGAGGCAAAAACAGACCTGTGGACTGGAGCAAACCAAGCCTGGTTGGATTGCTTCTGGCAAGGCCAAAATAATTGTTTCATCTCTTCTTGTACCAAGAGATGGAGGAGCAAAATTAGCCAAGTGTGATATTGCACCACCTAATGTTGTATTGGAATATTTGTCAGTATTTTTATTCCTGTTTCTCAGCAATCCATGTAAGCTGCATATAATGATGTTCTAGCACCATGATTTTGAAAATGGAAAGAAATGATCCTTATACTGAGTATTTGGTTGTCTTATCTAGTTATTGAGTCATCACTCATTTATCACATAAAGCTGTAAGTGATATTAATGTTTTATTGCCCCGAGGGACAATATTGGCTTTTACTGCAATCAAATAGAAAACAAAATTGCAATTTGCTGTCTGTCAGTATTTAATTAGGATTCTTTTATCTGGTTCACTCCCACCTCCCTCGTGAGTTTTTAAAGAAGCTACTCTTAAGTTCTTCCAGAGTGGGATAGAAGCCTTTTTGACGAGGTCCCACAAGGTCCTCAGCCAAATTAACAGGAGTTTGAGTTTACTATTATTTTAGTTTTCCAAAGTTGACCAAATTAAAGAAGGAATAAAAAACATTTTACTTTTCTAATTAGAGTATTCCTTCTCTCTGTTATTTTCTTCCGACATCACTGTCTTGACATATCAATTAAAATATAAAACAAAAGGAGTTTGTGGCTCTAACTCGCCATGACGATGTCTGGTAGACTTTGCCTTTAAACACAACAGGTGAAGATGAATAGCACGTTATTTAGCTATGATTACCAATTTCATTATATGAAACCAAATTTTTGTAACAATTTATGGGCAGCATTTTTTCAATGTACAATTTTCACTCTGTAGTTGCCTCTCTACATAGTTGTTTACAATAGTGGCGGAGTCCGCCTGTTTTGTGTGGGATTCAAAGGAAACCTTTGCGCCCACGTATTTCATGTAGTGGAAGACAGAGTTCACTATTCTAATGTCAGATGACATTGTTGACTTCATTGTGTTCTTTACTAAAACGTGACCCAGTGAATCCCGGGTGCGTTCACAGTTACACAAGTTGCTCTCCTGTTGTATTCCTGACAGAGTAGCTGATTTACTCGTGTTTGCTGGCCCTATTGGTCAATACATGCGTCATTTCAAACAGACCTCTTGGACCTTTATTTTTAAAACACACTTGCAGTTACCTCCAATAACCACAGGTGTTGCCAAATCAACCAGGACTCAAATCTTAAAGATTATAACATAATGTAAAAGTTGGAAACCTCTTTGTGTCCTACTATTAAGACCTGTTAGTGCTCATTGAAGCAGTTCACGTAAGACAAACCTTTGTTCATTTAAATGCATACATGTGATGAGACAAAAGTGCCGTGTGAAGCATTTATGAAGCCATATGTCGCAGTCAAATGACTTTTGATACCTTCATACTGTTTATTTACTGCAATAACATTCAACCACAGGTAAGATGATTAGGAGCTTCTCTCTCAGTGGTGCTGTTGGATCCAGTGTTTCTTATCATTAAAATCACGTTTTTCATAAAACCTGTCTCTAACTGTTTTGGAGATTGTTGCCGCTCGTCCCTCCTGCCTCTCCCTGTTATCATTCTGTATTTGTTTCTTTTTACTTTGCTAAGGCGGATACACACATCAGTGTAATGGCTGGTTGTTAGAAGTTGCCAATCTTTTCAGCAATGGTCTTGTTTGTTTATGGTAATTATTATTATTAGATTTTTTTATATATATAATTAATGTTTCTCTAATTAAATTTCTTTTTAAATTAATGTTGATGTTAAAATGCTACAGGTAGCGCCTCCAAAAGACTGCATAAGGAGGCGATATAGGAAAGACAGACCAAAGAGAGAAAAGAAGAAGGGAGTAAATGTTTTTCTGTGATGGAAAACATTTAATGGAAGGAGGTCTTTCAGAGCTTTTTCCTTGTCTGAGTCAAGGGTCTTTGTATGAAAGAGTGTCAAATGATGTATAGATTGTAAAGCCCTTTGGGACAAACTTGTCTTAATTTTGGCCTTTTTAAATAAACTTGACTTGACAAGAGAAAGACAGATAAGAAGGAGTGACCCTTTTTTCCCTCAGTGGACTCATTTGTTTGTATTAATCACGCTAATTTCTCAAACTCGAAGCACTGTATTGATGATTTATTGTTAAACTTCCGACATGTCAGAGTTGAGGTGCTGTGCACAGTTCTGGTATGCAAACATGTGTCTGAGTGTTTGTTATTTTCCGTGTGTTGTTGATGCTGCTGCTGGCTCGACTGCAGTGTTTCCAGCAGGCGAGTCCGTCCCACTACGAGCCCATTTGTCTGCATCTGAACTATTCCCCCTGTCAGTTCTTAGGGGTGCTTGTAACGCTGCATGCGGGTGTGAGTGCAGGATCAACACAGCTGAAAATTGCTGCAAGCTGAGAGGCACGCACACAAAAGCATACACACACAAACGCAACCTCCTAATAACCTTCTCTGTCCAAAGATGCATGAACATAGTAAGTTCTCAGCTGCATAGAACAATCATACACACACTCTTTCAACCACAGTCACATTGCAGTTACACACAAGCCCCTTTCAGACATGGAATCTGTAATGTTGCTGGCTTTATTTATCTGTTAAAGTAACGGCTTTTTAGCTATTAGCTCCATATTCTTTGCATTAATATCCCTTAACAGCTTATTTAAAAATGACAGTAACATTAGAGATAGAGCTGCTAGCTCCTACTTTACAAGTCTAATCATCCCTGTAGATTCCCTAATAAATTTCCTCATCAAATTAATCACTTATCAGATGAAATATGAAATTCTGCTCCCTGTTGAATATAGTCAGACGGTGTCCAAGAAGAAATGATAAGACGTTAGATCCGTTAATTCTCATTCTTAGTAAAGCATCATGCTGGGCATTCATACTGTAAGCACTTTGCATTAATGAAAGTTGAACATGTATGGAAACTGATGCCCTGACGATTATTGTGGTTTTCCAATGGTCTTTTTTTTTCTTAGTTTATTTTGCTTCTTTTCTGTTGTTTCTGTTCCTCTTGCATGCGGGAGGGAAAGAAACAAATAAAAACCCACTTTCAAGGCTGATCCGACATGAGAAAAAGCTAAGCGAAAACATAAAATTGGCTCATTCACGGACAGACAGGCATGCAAAGGCCTCTGAAACATGCACTTGCAGAGGCCTTTGCATGCCTGTCTTTTATACTCGAAGTATACATTTACATATTTTGTCTTCTTTGTTGGAAACCCAATCACCCAACTGCATCAACCAATCAGCTTGCTTGACACTCAGATCCATGTTTTTTGGGAGATGTGCGCGTTGGCTCCAGTCGTTGCTTTTACAGAAAACTGATTTGGGGGCTTTTTCACATAAGAGACCGACACGTAAAATTACCAGCTCATTTACCGAGTGAAGAGCATGTCTGAAGGGGTCTATTGTCCACTAACACATACTCAGTGCAAACGGAGAATAAAATGCCCTTCTCTGTCGGATCGCACATGAACACAGCCCGTTGCACAGATACACATGTGAAGACACACGTGTTATAAACAGGCAGCCACACATCCGCAGGGGCATAAACAAATACAGAATCCCCCCCTGTTACAACATCAGCTGCACTGAATCCACACACACACACACACACACAGGCATCCAGGTCTTTGTGCCACTTCCCCAGCTACCTGTGTGACAGCCTGTGTATCCTGCTGGTATGAAAGGTAAGCCTCAGAGAGACGGAGCAGAGAATAATTGTGTAAAATGGGTCAGAGCCTGAATATCATTACTGCCCCGCTCCCCGTGTGTGTGTGTGTGAGCTGAATTTGTGTGTGAAAAGGAGAAAAGTGTGTATATATACAGTTGCATGTTAGTGTGAAAACTGCATGTGTGTTTCAGCGTGTGGAACTTATTTCCGTGTGTGTGTGTGTCACACTCCAGTGGCATTCCCACTTGGGGCATTAAGCTCAACTCTCCAGAGTATAAAGACCGGCGTGGGAAGGGATAGAGCTTGTGTGTTTGGAGGTTAGTGTATGTTTGTGTGTGTGTGTGTGTGTGTGCGTGTGTGCGTGTGTGTGTGCATGCATTGAGAGGCAGTGTCAGGAGTGTGTGAAACCATGCCATGGCCCAGTTTCCTGTCCAGCTCAGGAATTCGAAATACAGAAGGAGCTAGATGGCGAGAGAGAGAGAGAGATGGGACGTTATCTGTATGCGGGTGAGGTGGTGGCGTTCTCCATATCCATGTCCTCCGTCGAGGTAAACCCATGAATATTGTACGAGGCGAGCGGCAGCAGATCCGGCCAGTGTTTACAGGCGGGAAACTCATCCCCACATATGGATGAGTTGCTGATAAACAGGAGATATTGGTATTAGAGAGTCCGGTGTGTCAGGCAGCCCGCAGCGACAGGAGTGCGCCGCCAGTACCGCCGACACAAATCTCCGCTCCCAGCGCTGCCACTTGATATCCAGTTGCGGCCCGCGTTGCACACAGGCGGCATTGTCATGAAATTGTGCACAGTGGGGGATTTTGTGAGGGGAGGATCCAATTTGTGCCCGCAGATCAGTATGTGTATCTCAACAGGGGATGGGAAAAGGTTTTTTCTGGTTGCTGTGCATGTTGCTGACACAAACAAGAACAGTAACAGCAAAGCCTCTGTTATCCATGTCTTTGAAAATGGCATGTGTTCACCAGGATTTGGGAGGCTTGTGATGTGTAATACATTTTTTTTGTTTTTTTCTTTTTCTTTCCTCAGTCCGTCCCAAAACCCATCGCCCTCGAGCCTTGCTTTGGCAACAAAGCCGCCGTGCTCTCCATCTTTGTGCGGTTACCCAGGGGCACCGGCGGCATCCCTCCTCCAGGACAGTCTGGTAAGGCGCAGCCGTTGAATCCTTCACTTGTTTTCTTTCCTCACTTCATCTGTCTTTGTTTGACTGTTGTTCACTTTTTTCCACATCCTGTCCTTGATCCACTTTCCTTCCTCCGTCTTATGAAGCTTTAGTTATTGGTAGAGAAAGGCAAGTTGAGACCCCGCACTTAGCTCTTCTAACTTGTTTCACCTCCTTTTCTTTAGTTCTTCTATATTTCTTCGTATTATCCTTCCTTCAGAATATTACACAGAGCCCACAGTAAGGTGAATAAAACTGAAAACACAGTTTACATGCAAATGTCTTCTATCCACACTAGCGATTTTAGATTTTTCGAAAAATTCTCAATCCACACTGAAACACCAAAACAAAACTTCATCCTTCACAACTAAACTTTGCTTTACAGTCATCATCTGGTGAGGACTTGGGGACAGACATCCTGGTCCCGGTTAAGGTTTTTTCAACATAGCTGAACACGCAATTTAGTTGTTCTCATTCACATAATGTATTTATCGGTTTCTGTTGTGTTGTGATGTGTTGTGATTTAATTATAGTTCATAAATGCTACCTCTTAACCAGGTAAACAGTCATTTCTGTGCTGCAATCCATCGATAAAATCACTATTTTGTGCTCGCAATGTCGTCTGATAACCGAAACATAAATACATACTGTATCAATACCTATTGTGTATTGTGTCATCACATATTTTGGCATCAACGGTGAGGGATCTCAGAGAGAGAGTTGAGGATGACAGAAAGTTGGCTTCCTCACAGTTCTGAGAGGCGTAGTCATTGTTTTGGAGAAGCTTAATTGTTCCTGTTACAATACGAGACCAGCATTTTCAGATCCATCCACTCTGGAGAGCTATTCAGTAAAAAAACACCACTGTTTTGGGGACAGAAAAAAATGAACTCAGAGGCCAAGACGGTAACAAAAAGATGGATATTCAAATGTAGCCAGCTTAGTCAAATCTTGTCTATAAACCAGGCAACTAAGGTGGATCCAGGATTATCACTTAATATTGTGGTCCTGTGTTGCAAAGAGTCTCTGTGTCAAAATCTAGCCTTAAAACATTTATTAATTTAATTTATATTGTGCTCATATTCTGCATAATTACCTTAAACCTCCTGACACAGAAAGCCTGGTTGGTCTCTGGGTCTGTGGGCATATAATGAAGCTGCCACCTGTAGTCTGCTGTTTGCACAGTACTTAATAGGAGCGTGGAGGCTACATGGTCCATGCATACAGGAGTTAGGGGGGTCAGATGGGGCCCAATCGTCAATTTTTGCTCCGGGGCCACCTAACTGGTTAATCCTGCCATGCGCATAGTGTAGACGTGGTCTTTTTATGTGTGACATGTAAAATCTAAGAATAATTACTGCAGTTTCCGTCAGCCCAACACTGTATATTACATTTTGACACGAAGATTAATTTCACAGAAATGTCTCTCTGCATCGCTGTTTGACACAAAGAATACCAAACAGAAGGAGTGTGCTGTTCTTCCTGCGCAAAAAGAACAAAAATGCTATTTTTCTTTTCAAGACTCGGTGAAATCCTCTTACGTAAAATGAGGGAAAAACAACACGTTGAACTGACGATCCTCGATGACAGAAGAGAACAATCAGGGATTATGTGATACGTGGTCTTAGTGTTGAGAGACACGGGCAAAATCGTACACGCAGAACAGAGGCTACGATCATCTTGACCGTGGTCTCATTTGTTTACAGTAATTATTTCATGGTTGCACCATTAATGTGACAAGGATGTATTGATTTTTAAAGATGCTGCAGCTTGCAGGCTGCAGTGCTCTCCCTGCTTTCCCTCGTTTTTTCCTTGTTCCCTCCCTGCTTTCTCTGTTTTCCTCATTCTGTCTTGTCTCTCCTTTCAGTCCTGTGTGGTGAAATGAAGGCTGCAGCGTGTTTGTTGCTTTCCCTCTCATCTGTGTTTCCTCCCTTCATCATCTTTCTGCGTGCAATTTGCCTTGTCTCTATGCTAAGAAGCTTGCTGCAGCACTTTTTTCCCACTCTTGAGTGTTATTTCTCTTCTTGATTTTTCTCTCCTTTCTCCTCTTTTCCTTCGTGTCTATGAGGTCTGGGTTTAAAGTACAGTCTAGTGTCTTTTCTTGTATTTCCCTCTGCTCTCCCCCTTCCCTCTCTTCCTTCCTTCCTTTCCCGGACAGTCTGATAGCACTGAGAATTGAGCCCATTACTTCCTTTCATCCTCTGCTCTGTCACTTGCTCTCTTTACATTCCCATCCGTCCTTCATCTGTTTTCCTTATCTTTCTTTCCAAGACAGTCTGATAGGACCCAGGACTGAGCACTTCACTTGGCTTTTCTTAAATTTTTTTTCTCTTCTATTCTGTTTCTTCCACTGTCTTCTTCAAGGACTCAATTTGATTCCTTTTCTTTCTATATTTTTTCCACTTCTGTGTTTTATAGCCTCTTTTCCTCCCACAGTTGCAGTCCCCAGACCATCAGTACGCCCCAGGCCCTTATTAATTACCACACAGTCCTTTTGTCATAACAAAACCGCCTCGGCTCTCCGTGGAGCTTTCCCTCGGGCAGCTTTTGTTGAGACCATGTTAGCCATGTTCCTACCATCTCCTCATGCCCGCGAGGGTCTCCTACTATAATGCTTTTAACTTGTTTCCCATCCGGCCACGTACGTTTCGAATCCTCAGGCTGCCGTCTGTCGTCAGCGCCACGCCATCACAGCACATCTGTTTACGGTTAAGCTTGTTCCAGAATGGCCGCCCTCGTCACTCTCCAAACAGCCAAGAGGAGCACTGTAGATTATCTCTGATTTGTATCTGAGACTCATTTGGATGCTTTGAACCATCCTGCACCCGCTTTTACATCAAGAAACAAGCTAATAGTTACAGCCTGTTACACTGAAGACTATCAGACTGTATGATTTCAGAGGATGTGATCCCAGCCACAGCTTCTCCCCATGGAATTTTTATTTTGCCGTTGGCTATGTGTACTTGATCGGGGTAAATGCATCCATCATTGGAGATAAATGGAGTTTATTGGAATTTCATGGCTCAGAGAGTATTAATAAATGTTAATGAAGTGTGGTATAAGTTAATGATTGCCTGCACTGCCAGTCTATGATCTCACCACCTGTGTATGTGGTTGGGAGTGGGAGCGTGTGTGTGTGTGTGTGTGTGGACACAAACCATGCCAGCAAAATGCCCCCCACAGCATAACAGAGCCACCGGATCTGCATTCATTATGTTTCTGCACTCATTTATTCAAGTTTTTCCTTTAATTTGTCACCTGTCTGTACATCTTTGCATAATATTGACCTAACTGTAATATGTTTGTGTGTCTGTGCAGGTCTGGCAGTGGCCAGTGCGCTGGTGGACGTCTCTCAGCAGATGTGTGTGGGCTACAAGGAGAAGTCCGGTGGCCTGAGGAACCGCAAACAGCAGCCCACCGCACAGCCGTCCACCTGTATCTGACCACGCCCCTTGTCCTCCTTTAAGACCCCACCACCCAATGCTCTCCCATCAGCCCCCCGCCTTGGCCCCCTCTTCGCCAGCTCCGCTCTGGCAGGGAGAGGTGCATGCTGGGACGCAGGACTGGAACATTTTGGTGAGGGGGGCAAGTTGTCCGGCGGACTGGAGCCTCAGCGGGCTTCCCCTCCCTCTCCTCCTACGGGAACTATGGGTCCCCACGAACAGAATGACAGAAACTGGACACAAAAAGGGGGAGCAGGGGAGGGAGGGAGGGACAGAGCGGGTGCTGACTTCACCCTTCCCCCCTCAAAAAACATTTTACATTTGTCGACACCGCCTCGTTAGAGTCGAGGCGGCCACGGCTTGCTGCTAGAAGAGATCCTCGTCTCGTAGTTTTTGAAAAACCCAGAGACTTTGCAACCCTCTATATTCTCATTTTCCTTAAGTTATTGTTGTTCTTTGTTTTGTATTGTTTTATTTTGAAGGCAGGAACAAACTGGACATGTTCAGCTGCGCATGCACACACAAAACACACACACACTTCCAAAAACCAACTTTCCAGTCTCTTGTACCCATTTGTAGCCCATTGTCGCCTGCTGTCATGTTCACAGCTCAGCACTGAGGGCTGGTGTCACCTGAGTCCTGTACAGTTCGGCCTCCGAGCAAGCTAACAGCGTGTTCAGTCTTCCTTTAATGAGGATCCATTGTAGGAGGCTGGCCGTACAGCCAAAGCCCATCTAAAGAGTCTGTGACATTTCTAATCGGCCTCCGTGTCTTCTGCCGTTGTCTTCTCCGTGGCCTGTCTGGAGCTTTGTCTCCGCCCGTCTTGCTCTGTCTCCGTGGCCATCCGGCCGCCGAGCCATCCACCTTTCCAGCCTCTCTGGCAGCGTGGCCAAGTACAAAACAAGACCACAGCAACATCACATCCATGCCGGCTGGCTGGCTGGATCGTAAACCAGCGCCGATTGAAACTTTTCCAGCTAATTACTCCTCCAGTTGCAATGAAAGCCTGTGGCTCGGCACACACAGGTGCACATGCAGGGCTCTCACACACACAGCAAAACAGTTGGTGGTGAGAAAACCCTCCGGTGTTTAACGATTGTCCCTTTGGCAGTGCTGCGCCTCGAGCCCATGTGAAACAGGCTTCTTATAGATCGTCCGACTCTGATTGACTGAAGTGATTGGGCTGATATGCGTGAGGGGAGCCGGGGCAACGGTTCAGCATCCTCTGTGATCGTTGCCTAAGAAATCCATAGCCTCTAATTGCTGCTCTCGTGTCCCCAAATGCAACGCATCTCTCCCCTCCTCAATACCACAGACCCTGTCGCTCTCCCCCCTGCCGTTCGATGCCGATTGTTCCGTGTCCCTAAACTATCTACGGCTGTCCAATTAGCTCCTGCAGCAGTGACATCTGTGTTCATGTTGATGCAGCTACAGTGGAGATGCTAATGCCATGATTTAAACAGTACCGGCCTGACAACTCTGAATATTAAGCACACTCATACATTAGCAGAGTTAGCAGCCAAGGTGCAAGCGTCAACGTCTGTTTCCTTATTGGCACCACTGTTAAATGGGACTTTTGTATTGACCACATCTCATGGACGACCCAGGTATCGATTCTAAAAAAATAACATTCATCCCTTTTTCTGTCTCTGTTTGATCGTGAAAAAATGATTATGTTGCCTGGTTGTTGCACCTGCGATATTGGGCTTATTGTGTTTTTGTGCTCCATGTGTGAGGTTGCTTTGAGCCGGTCTTTTTTTTTTTTTTCATTTTTCCTTCCTTTTACATCTGCTTTACCTGCTCCTTCCACAGCCCTTATCTGAAATCATTGGTCCATTTTTAAAGAAACATCACTTCTTTTTGTCTACCGGGGAAAATGAGGGAAACCACAGAATGAAAAACACGAGGCAAACACAAGACACAAAAAAGAAGAAAAAACTCAGGCTGCTAGTTTGAAACAGAGCTGTTGCTTTGAAATGTCAAGTAATTTTCTGTTTTGTAAGGACATCAAGTTGTCAGATCTGTTTTTCTTGCCTTTTCTCCTTCAACACTGAATATCAGAGCAGGCTTGAATTAGCCCATAGTGGTCATCTTTGCAGAATATTAGTTGCATCCTACAACACCTACAGGTCTTTGACTGAAGGCAGAGGCATACACCAATATAGAAAATATACCTCCTCCTGCCTCACAAAGTTATTAACTTCCCGCCCTCTGAGAAGTACAGTAATAGAACAATTTAATAACCCACTTTTTGCCCTAAAGAATGCATCGTATTTAGTTCCAGGCTCTCACATGTGTTCAGCATACTAGAACTGCTCACCGTGTGGTTAAAGGGCACACTTTTAGCACTGGGAAAAGGTCAGAGCAGAAAGCATGAACCAAGTTGACATTCTGTAATTATAGAGAGCTGGATGTGCTCACAACTCCACTCAGCGACCCCAGCGAGCATCGCGCCCTTCAGGAGTCAGCTCTGTTCATACTTGCACTGGAGAATCAAAGCACTTCACTTTTACTCTTCATTATCCATCGCTTTTTGCTCTTTCTCCGCTACAGCAACCGTTTTTAGCCGTCACGCCTAGTTTAGGTTTTGAAGTTTATTGTGTCACTTCTGCAGAGATTTGATAGTGGAAAATAAGTCATCAGTCATCAGGTGTATGTGAGAAGATTTGGTCTGCGTTTGGTAAGTTTGTCCACCTGATTACAAATTGCAAGAAAAATCTCTCACAAGAAGTCCCTCTGAGTTTAAAAAAAAAAGTACCAAACACCGTTTCAGTCCATCTGAAAGCAGAGGACATCTGAGGGAGGACAGGTTGCATCTGCTTCTTCTCAGGTGTGCAGACGTTTTTTTGACTTTGTGTTCATCTACACTACCAGTCTGTTTGGCAGGTAACCAGCCATCGTTTGGAGGTGCTATTGAATTCCAAAAATCTTGTTGGGTGGTAAAATGCTGACAATAGAGGGAACGTTTAGGAATGTACAAGGCTGTGTGGCTCTAGGAGGTCAACAATGTTTTTCAGTCTTGGCAGAAATCGTGCCACTTCCACTGACTTAAGTATAAATTTAGTTTCTGGGTCAAACAGTTATCACAATTTTTTCCCCCTTTTGTTTTAACCTGCTTGGCAAATTAGCAGGGCTTAATTCATGGGACACCCAGAGTTAGTAAACACTCATCTGGTGCTCCAAGCAGCTTGAAACAAAAGCAACCATTAACAATTATTTTGAGTAAAAATGTGCCCCTGAGCTGATGGAGACGAGCGAGGTGAGCACACCTGCAAAATCACATGACCCATTATCAAATAGGTGATGTGCTCCTGACACTGTAGTGACTGAAGTGTACATGTACTAGGCCTCAGTCCTCTGCAGCAGCACTCAACAGGAGCAGCTCTGAGATCAGCCATCATCTCATTTATTTGAGTTTCTGTTGGTGAAATGTTTAATTTCACAATGCTCTTTTTCCATTTAAAAAAAAAACAAAAAAACAAAACACTACCAGTTCATGATGCTCACTGCTAAAAAAATCACTTTATTGCTTCTCCAGTACCAATATTCAGCACCAAAATGTATAACCGAAGTCATCTTCAAATTTTATTTTGTTTCACACAAAGCAGAAATTTCATTTTGCAAAGAAACTCTTCATATATGAATCTGTTCCACGGCTGATTCAAATGTACTGTAGTAATAATTTCACAAAGAATGAAGATTGTGTTTTTTGTTTTTTCTTTCTTTTGTAAATGAATGTAAAATGAAAAACTGCCTGTGCGGCCAAGGTGAATCTGTAAACTGGAGCTCGCTGGGGGCGGTTTGTAAGTCGCAGCAGCCTGCTGCCATCAGTTTTTCTCTGGCCCGGGGTGACGGGGCGCAGCACAGTAGCTGAACAGTCACGGGTCAGGTATAAGATGTAGGAGCTGGTTCGTCTTGTTGAAGGTGTACTGAGAAAGACACTGAACTTGTAAAGAAGATGTAAGGTCTGCTGCCTGCCCAGAGCCTCGCAAACCATGATCTTTTTCTGCTTGATGGTCCAGACAAGCAGATCCTGGGTCTGATAGTGTCTACAAGTTGATCTTGGATGTTTGTTTTTACCTCTATGGTATGATTGATATAACCCTTCTTTGACCAACTAAACTATTTATTTTATTTAGTTGTCCTGTGTGGCCAGTCTCACCCATTTCAAATTGCAATATTGGCAGAGTGATGAAAAACAAACTCTATTATCTGTAAATGCTATTTGACCCAAATCTCTTGTCAGCAGCCTCATAACGGGTTCCTACACAGGTCTGCAAAGCCTCAAAGCATCAAAAGTGATTACGAACATTTCAAAGAAAAAACATAGCATTTTCAACAGTTATTTGAGACTTTCCCCCCTGCTCCACCCACACTGGCGTTTTCATTTACTTTTGGCTGATCCAGACATCTTTTCAGGCGTGTGGGCGTTTACAGACGGTGCCTGATCTCCCTCACCGTCCCTTTTAGTTTTGTTACACCCGTTAGGGTGGGACTAAATTAGACCTCTATGGTAAGACTGGACAATATGACCTAAAATCTAAATCACAATAAACTGTCGCATTATCATTGATAATGATAAATATAATAACATGTTTTTTAAAGCAAAAGTGCATAATTCCTAAATTCAGGACCTCTTGATTGAAATGTGTGCTGATGGTGCTGTTGTGGCCATTCTTGAGTAATAATGTGAGATTTAGAAAATTAATTGAAACTGATAATCTGATAAATTTAGTTTTGTATCCAGCCCACATTGGTTTGGTGTCATCAGCACATTCCCAGCAAAGCTCCACCCAACCTGTAAAGAGGTCTAATCAGCCACGTTGATTGTTGTTTTCCCCACAAGCCTGATTTAGTCTGCTTTACCCATACAAAGCTGTGAACACGTGCATTTTCATTGCAGCCTCACAGCAGGAGTTAGCCATACCGGGCTTGGCTTTTGTGGTTCTGCTTGATAGAACCACAGCCAACCTGTGACGGCCTCCTCCCTCGAACCTTGCCTCTCTTTGCTAAATTGACGGCTGCACTTGCGTTGTTGCGCCGGTGAGTAGATGGAAATCAGTAATGTTTTTGTGGCTTCAAACTAAATCTTTGGTTCAGAATTTACTTTTATTCCTATGTTCCTGTTTGTACTTTCAGATATCGGCCTTATTTTAAACGACATAACTGAAAAGTCCTGTGTGGGCGTGGCTGGTGTTTAAAATTACACAATTTTTATGTAAAAATGCAGCTTTTTTTTCCTGAATCACAAGTTACAGTTGCAATAGAGAGGAGTGTCCGAAACAAACCACCGCTCTGTTCTCACCAAGGTTAAATCTTTTGACTTGCTCCCTTTGGTGTAACACCTCAAAGCCCAGGCCTGTTGGTAAACATGAACTTTGCTGTGTGCACTGTACTGGTGTTGCATTACAGGATTCCTGGTTCCTAAAGTTCCGATTTTTCAGATGATTACCTCCCGCCACCGTTTGGAGCTGCCCGAGTGTGAAGCGGCCCCGAGGCGCTCAAAATGTCTGAGAGGGAGTGTAGAAGGGAAATGTGTAGGAACCCTGTACTGTCAAATTTGTTTCGATTTAAAGAGATGAGCAGCTCCCTCTATCTCGCCCGCTTTCCAAGCCTCAAACTTAATCGGGTAACACTTTAACTTTACAGTGGCCTTATTTCAGCTGCTTAATCTTTGTATTAACTGATAGCAATGTACAGCAAATAGGCTACATATTTATAAAGTGTGATTAGTTACTGGAAACCTCGCTAATATTCACAATACAAGTAGAGTTTTCTCAAACACTGGCAGCATTAATATGTATTTACAATGCTTTAATACACAGGTTAAAGCATCAGAATAAGGTCATTGTAAAATCTGGCATTACCCTCTCTTTCTTTCTTTCTGTCTCTCTTTGTATAGCGGCATTATATATACTGAGGAATAGTTTGTTGATATGTATAATTTAGCAGTTGCTGTTTTTTTTGTAAATAATGAGAAAGTATTGTGAATGACATTTGTTGAATGGTTTTAAAAAATCATTTATGGCAAACCTCTACAGGCTTTTATAAATGTGACTGCAGTACATAGCATATTTTGTATGTAAGACAGCAGTGTAAAGATGAACACGCATTACTAGAAGCTGATGAAACTACGTGTAAAACTTGAGGATGATAGCTTACTGAACTTGTAATTACTGATGTACATAAAAGAATGACAGAAAATTTTTGTCTATTATTAAATGTGAAAATCCACCCATCGCTGTTTTACCCAATTTCAAACTTCTCCTGTAGTGACTCTGCTTGGAGCGCCGGAGGGGTGGTGCCTCGTAATATGCACAGTTGCTGGTAAGATGTCTTTTAAGTAAGTACACCACAGTAAAAAGGTTTTCTTTGATGGTGTAACTACAAAAACAAGCCCTGTTAGCTGCCCCTAGAGGCTGCAATGTTCACCTCACAATGCCTAATGTCAGATGGAGTTCAGGGAGTCTTTAAAATTAAATGCGTAAATCCTCTGAGGCACAGAAGTGTCCTCATAAAACTTCATGGCAGTCTGTTTCATTGAAAAGTTTGTTTTATTTAGCTTGGGTGTGGGCAGCAGAGAAAACGTAATGGGGTGTCCAAATTGTAAAGGGTTCATCCTCTAGGGAACTAAAATGCTCAGAGATTTTCACTGCAATCTGGTTACTGTATTTTTGAGCCCTCTTGTGTAGAAGTAGGAGTGCTACAGTAAAAGGTCAAGGGGGAGGGGGTGGGATCACCAAAAACAAATTCATCATCTGGGGACCATGAATATCTACAACCAATTTATTGGTCTTTCACAGGGTTGATAATGTGACCTGCGGGTGATGATGACAACTCATGTAGAGTAAATAAAAACGGTTCATCCTCTGGGAAACTGCCCCTTTTTCATGGTAGTCTGTCCATTGGACTTTTAGCCACACTGCCAGCGGGGCTACAGGGATGGCGGTGTCCGTCAGTCAGTTTACCACTTTGGTCCAGACCAAACTTTCTTGACAAATATTGAATGTATTGCATTGAAATCTTGTCCAGATACTCGTGTTTACAGCAGGATGAATTTTAATAGCCTTGGTAGTCCCGTGACTTTTCATCTAGCACCATCATAAAGTCAAAAATTTAATTTGTCCAATACTCTGGTTTATGACCAAATACTATCTGCTAATTAGTAAATGTTAGCATGCTAAACTAAGATGGTGAACATCAGCATGTTACCTTTGTCACTGCAATGGTTCATCCTCTGAGGAACACGAGGAAAGGCCATGGGTCCACCAAAAACATTATGATTTATCTTTTGTGCATCGTAAATGTCCATAGCAAATGAATTGTTCAATATTTTACTTATAATGTCGAAATTGTGAACTGAGAGCAGTGCCAGATTACAGTTTGTGAAGTGTCCTACTGTAAGTGAGGAGGGTTCCTACTCTGGGGAGCAGGAATATGCTCAGAAATTTCCATGGTATTCTCTCATTGATGTTTTTTGTATAGAAGTTGAAATTTTGGCCTGTCACTAGAGAGATGAGGGACTAGTGTAAAGGACAGGAGATCGCCAAAAACATTAGGATTCATCCTCTGGGAGTCATGCATATTATCACCCCTTTAGTTTTTGGTCAAGTGGAAATTTTGACCTCATGGTGGCGCTAGAGGAAAGGTCAGGGAGTCACAAAAATCTTTAGAAATCATCCTCAGGGGATCATTCATATGTAAATCAAGTTTCATGTCAATCTGCACAGCAGGTGTCAAGATGTCTCACTCTGGATTAAAAGTGAAAGACAAAAAGTTTTTCCCATGTTGGACTCATATTGTGACACACCACACTCGTCTGCAGCTCCAAGTAGGATGAAACAAATGTTGAGAATTATTATTTGTAAATACACTTTTCCCCAGGCCTGTTTTCAAATAATCGCTGCTATTTTTAATGCCGCTGTTGATGTTTCCGAGCCCTCCAGCTAAGCGGCGGCAGGAGAGGCTGAGTGTCGGTGAGCTGCGGTGTTCTCACCAGCAATTATTCATCACTAGTCATCCTGCATTTCTCTCTCATTCTTTCTCTCCCTTTAATCTCTCTGTCTCCCACCTCTCCCTCCCTCCCTCCTTCTCCCTCACTCCATGTCTCTTTTTGTTTCTCTCTCCCACTCTCTTCTCCTCCTTTCACTCCTCGTCTTTTTCTTTTGCCTCTGAGCTCTCATTTCCTCTCCTCTCTCTGTCCCTTCTTCTCTCATTCTTTCACTTTCTCCCGCTCTGTCTGACACCTTTCTCCGCTCCTTCCCTCTTTCCTCCTCCGTTCTTGGCTCCTGCTTTCTCCTCTCCCCATCTCACACTTCTCCCACTCACCCAATCCTTCTATGTTTATCTTTATTTTTTCCATCTCTTTCTCACCTCTCCTTCTTTTCTCTTCTTCCCTTTCTTCTTCCTTACTTCTTTTCATCTCCCTCTCTGTTTTTTCTACTTCCACCTCTCACCTGCCCATCCCCTTCTCCTTCCATCATCTCTCTCGCCTCTCTTTGTTGCTCTTTTCCTCTCTCCTCCCTTTGAATTTCTTCTTCTCTTCCATCACTTACATCTCTCCCCTATTGCCCCCCCTTTACCCCTTCCCTCCTCCCCCTCTTTCTTCCTCTGTCTTCTCCCCACTCCCACTCCACTTTCCCCATCTCCCATCATCATCCCTTTCTTCCCCTCTTCTTTCCTTCCTTCATTTCTTCCTCCTGTCCCTCTCCATCTCTTTCACTGTTTCTCCTTTTGTCTCCTTCTTCCACCTCTCTTTTCATCAATCTCATCCACTCACTTCATCCATCGCTCTTTCTCTATCCTCCATATCCTCCTCTGTCATTCTCTTCCCATCACTTCTATCCTCCATCCCTACTTCCTCTTTCACTCTCTCTGTCCATCTCCTTGCCTGTTTCTTCTTCTGTCATTCTTCTTCTCCTCTTCCTCACTCTTCTTTCTTTCTTTGTCTGTATATCTTTCACCTCTCCTTTTGCACTTTACAACTCTTTCTCTTCTTTTCCTGACACTGCCGTCTCTCCTACCCTTCTTGTCTTTTCTCTTTACTGTCTTTTTTCACCCACTTTCCTTTGCTTCTGTTCCCTTTCTCCCTTTGTTGCTGCTTTCTTCTCTCTCTCCTCTGTTCTCTCGTCCTTCTTTTTGACCCCTTTTGTTGCTCCATCTCTTACAGTTACCCCATCCATCATTCATATCCTCTATCTTTCTTTCCTCCCATAGCTTCTTCCCTCAGTCCATCCTTCTTTCTATCTCTCAATTCCTTCCATTTCCTTTTCTCTCTCCACCTCCCACCTCTCCTTCTCTTTGTCATCTTCCTCCTGTTACCGTTCCCACTTTCTTTGTTCCTCCTTAGATCTCTTCCCTGTTTTTTCCTACCTAAATCTCTCATCTAACTTTCCAACTCTCTCTCTTTTTCTCTCACCCACTCTCATTTTTCATTTCTGATTCCTTTCACCTCTTTCCCTTTGTTGCTTCTATCTTCTCTCTCTTATTTCCCTCTTACTCTTCTATTGCTGTTTCCTCCTTTTCCTCTCTCGTTCTCATCCTGTCTTCTTTCTTCTCTTTTCTAATTCTCTTTCCCTCCACTTCCCCAGACCCACCCACTCTATCTCTCCCTCCTCCATCTTGCCTTTTTGCCCCTTCTTCGCTTTCTCTCTTTTTCCCCTCTTCCCTCCTCTGTCCCTTTCCCCTTTTTCCTCCTCCTGTCCCCATCTTCCACTTCCCTCTCGCTCTCTCCCCTTCTCTTCTCCCTCCTCCTACCTTGTCTGACTCTCTTTCTCTTTCCTTTTTGTTTCCCTTATCACCTTCACCAGTTATTTGTATATTTCTTGTTTCCCTGCCACTGTCTTCAACCACTCATCCCTCCTTTTCTCCTCTCTCCAGCTTTCTTTTTTCTTATTCTCTCACCCACTGTCTCTTTTCATGACTGGTCCCTCTAGCTTCTCTTTTCTTTCTTCTTGGTGTCTTCTCGTCTCCTCCTCCCTTCACTCTTTCTCTTCTTCTCTCCACTCTTACTTACTTACTCCCACTTCCCCAACTCCACTCCTCCCTTTCCCTACCATATATCTATTCTTTCTCCCTTTCTTTCATCCTTCTCCATCATTTCTCTCCTTCTGTCTCCACATCCCACGTTTCCTTCCACCCTCCTCTGCTCTTTCTTTCTCCGCTACCTTGTCCGACCCTGTCTTCTCTCCCTCCCCGCCTCAGGAGCTCCTATACGGTGTAAACAGATGATTAGGTGCTGCCCTTTGATTCCAAGTCTTTGACTAAATCCATCCTGATCATTTTGACAGCCTGCACACTGCTGCTCTGTAGCAGTTGGCTGATAATGAGGCTCTTAGTTTTTCTTTTTTTCCCCTCCTTCACATTATGGCGATGCTGTTTATGAAACCATCCTACCCCCTCCTCCTCATCCTCTGAGTCTAATTCCGAGTAAGCAGAGATTGTTTGCAGACTTTACATGCGTCTGCCCATTTTCAGGTCATCTAGTCTTTATTGCTTTCACCAAACAGTCTAATATAATTATCTCTCCTCAGCTTTGATTCGGTCGGTTTTTCAGCAGAGCTGTCAGGGGCAATAACGTCTGTAAAAAATTTCCCCCGTCGGATTTTAAATTTGCTGAACAAAGGTTACACGGTGAAATGTAATTCTCAGAAATGCTGCATTTGTGTTTTCTTGTCGCAGACGTTTTCTCTTTTTTTCTCTCTCTCTCACGTCTTGCTGACAGCATTAGACACATTATCACAATTAGTAAACATTTCTCAGAGGAGTTGCTCCGATCTATCCGCCCCCGCTTCATCCTGTATACTGAGCTGTCAGATTCTGACTTATGATGATGTTTTTCCCCTCAGTACTTGTTACGTTGATGGGTTTCACTCATAAATAATGTGCAGCAAATCCAAATTGGGAAAGAAAACCTGTTTGCTGATGTGTAGTAGTAGGTACTCCAAAACAAAAACAGGTGTCTTCTAAAATCACAGATATCATCCAAGATGTTTGCAATAGCACAAAATGGCCTTAATGTGTGCACAAGACAGTATTATTTTTCCAGGAATGATTAGTTCTGGAGGAGCTAAGATGTCTGGCTTTCAAAACTCCAAAATAATCCCACTACAAGGCCCATTTAGAAGCTGTTCTGGAGCTTTCGATCATATGGCATGATCTTCCAGAGCAGATGGAGTTTGTCCAGTTATCATGGAATTGTAGATGCTCTTTTTTTTTTTTTAAGCACTACAAGGATTTCTTGTCCTACCAGCCTAGAGTGTGAGGGACCCCATTTCCCACCACTGCTAAATAGTTTTAAACACCTTTTTTTATGTATTAGATCATCGTCCTAATAAACTGACGCCTAATATATTATGTAATACCAGTCACAACGGTAATTCTGATCCTGCGTAACACTTGAGATTAGACCAGTGCTTTGGTTTGATATTGGCCTTTAATTAAAAATCTTAACCTAATCATATGCTTTATTGTAGCAGAAGTAAAAGTTCCCTCCAGACTACAGCTAAAAAAATTTTATTAATATTTTTTTCCAGATTGCTGCTCAGAGAAATTAGCCCATTGTGGTGCCCGAATAATTAACTAAGTGAGCTTCTGGGTGGTCTGACTGTGAAACATACAGTGAAACCTGCCTTAAAGGAGCAGTTCATCAAATTCTGTCAAGTTTTCATTTTCTATCCGCCATGTCGGTTTAAACGATGTCAGCATTCGTAGAACTCGAATCAGTTTATCTGCAGCTAGAGATACCCGATACCGCAACTCTGAGTATGTGCTGATACGATGCAATAAAACACTAATGTTTTTCCTTTTTGTATCAACTAAGCTGTTAATAAGCCATCCATACAGTATGAACCCGTGAGCTCTATATGTCAGCGTTCTCCACATATTTTGAGGAATTCACTGACTTACTTGTGCAGACATGGAACAGCAATTTCTCACATTAAATGTCAGTGTGGCTGTAGGTAATAACACTTGAGATGTTTGATTAAAAATCAAAATGCCATGTTTTTAACCATGAGGTGATTGGTCAACACATTTCCAGATTTTGCTGTGTTGCTATGTACAAGAAGTTTCTCACACTCCAGCAGAGTTTCCAACTTCTTCCTCCTTTGTGATGCTGAAGTTTCCAATGCTGTTTCCCCCCCTAGAAACACTCACATGGATCCATTTTCCTCCTTTAGTGTAAAAGAGCTCCACAATGCTAATATGATGATAGCGGCAGTCACTTCTTGTTATCATCTGGCATGTGGTGAGTATATTTTGAGTATATAAACCAAATTTACATTATATATTATCCACCATCGGCTTGTGCAGTCTTGCCTACAGCGAGTGTTTTGCCATCATCTTTTCAGACATTTTCCTTCCTGCCCAGAAAACAAGTCTGACAGAAAAACTGATTCCTTGTCATTTTCTTTTCTTTTTATACGTGAAGACGGTCAATTTTACAGCCAGCTCTTGCTCTCTGAGCTTCACAGAGGATGTTGCTGCTTGTTCTTCCACACTGGCTTCACACCACCTGTCTTTTAAAGAGCAAGAAGGCCAGAAACAACAGAAATGTATAATAAGGTAAGCACAACACAAAACAAAATAACCATGCAGTTAGGATGGAACGGGTTGTATTGAGGGTAGTAGCAAGCTGCTCACATCAGTCATGGTCTTGTTTGTTGCATAATGATATTTTACTTTGACGTTGATGAGGTAAACGGTGGAGGAGGCCCTAATGAACACTGCAGAAATACAGTAAGTTTACTGCTGATCTGCACTGTGGTGCTCAGACCTGGCAAACACTTCAGTTCGCATATTTCATGTTTATTTTCAGTTCTTGTAAAGTAACTCTTGATGTTATCTAGTTAGCTTTAAAGGCCCAGTTTTAGATTTTTTTCGACCATGTTTGTTATGAGAATATTCACTAATACTGTACATACTAGATGAAAAATATGCATTTTGTTTTTCCCTATCGACCACAACTGCAAGTGTAGACTTGTTTTACTCCTGTGTTTATGCACGCTACTGATGTAAACAAACCTTTAACAGCATATAGAAACATATTGAGAATTTCCAAGACTTGTACACTGAGTTTCGTTTGACATGTTTTCGATAAAATGACTAGAAAAGAAGAGTTTTAAAATGTTTCTCTGGTATGTACATACTGTAGTTCATTTGGAGCTCCCTCTGTGTTGAAATGAGTCTTTAATTGATGAAGAGAAGAATTTGGGGACCTACAAATGTCACAGGCCAGGAAACGTTAAGAAACCCCCGTTATAGATATTTTAAAACCCCACATCACAGATCTCGTACTGCACTCATCTTCCTGTTTGGTGGCCAGATTTTTAGCCTTTTATCAGCCTGCAGCATGAGTGGCAGCCCTGGACCCAACAGTTACAGTATGTGGGACAGCAGGAGGTCTGTCCCACATAGCTGCTGACCCAAAACCTGGAGACTAGGACCAATTACAGCCGCCATATGCAAAGCACAGGTGGCACACAGGCAGCTGAAGTCTCACTTTGTGAAATGATGACTGCCTGAGCCTTTTTCTTTAGCCAAAACAACAAGCAATGTGAGTGAGGCGATGACGCAGGGATTTTTAAATTACGTCAGGTTACTGTCAGGTGCTTTTTTGGGATATTTTTTTGCCAAGAACTATGACTATACAGTAACATTAAGTATTTTTGTAGCTCAAATACCTCACACACCATCCACTTCTGGCCAGATTATCCAGCTGTAATGTGCTTTACCTCAGCTGTCTCACAAATGCACCTTAGCCTTGAGGTATAGTGTAGGTTAGAACAAACACAAATTTGCTGTAGGTTTGTTTACACCAGGGGTCTCATTTATTAAAGTTTCTGATGCACAAGTTTGTGCTCAAAGTTGTGCTTTGTAAAGATTTGACGTCAGAATCAGCCTTTCTGTGATTTCCTCTGTCTGACATATCATAAGCAAAACTTTGGATAAAATCCTTTTTATTATTACTCAAGGTATGAATTTTATAGACATCATATATATGGTATACACTATGTAGTATATACACTATACTATAACATCTTTACAAATCACTCCCTGTGTATGATGAAAAATGTATCTTTAACTTAATGCCAGGGGTGCTGCTAGAGGGAAAAGGGTGAGCACTTCTGAAATACAGAGAGGTGGTGCTGAACTTGGATGAATCTGGATGAGGGTCAAGAGTCACATCTTGTCAGGAGACCAAAAATGTTCTAGACAGGTGAAAAAAGTACCTCCTCTATGCACAAGAAAACTGGTCACAATTCACCTCCATTTACAGTGTCATCTTTATTTGCAGGAAGTGACACATGTCACATCTGGGATTCTGCCGGTGCAGACGAGCAGGGAGCAGGTTGGCCAGTCACCTCACGGCGCCGGAGCACGCTGCGCGACGCCTGCTGACTGATAAATCACAGGACAAATCAAAACGGGGCGACAGAGCTCGGCTGGTGTCACATCGTGATAAGAGACGGAGGCTTTGTGAGAACCAGAGGTATCACTCAGACACTCTTATCGCCAGGAAACCACATAACCAACGCAGTTTTGGCAATTTTCTTATTTGAAAATTTTAAGAATCAGTTCACCCAAATCACAAAAATATATTCCTCACTTGCATCTAGTGGTAATCTATTCAGCCATGCAGAGAGTTTCAATTTTTTTGTGCCCAGGCTTGGAGATATCTGCCCTTAAACTTCTGCTGCCACCCCGAAAAACTCAGCAGGAAGAAGTCTTTCCTTTAGCAATGTCCCAGGTACTCTGGATAATCCAGTTTTTGTAGGGACTGTTTCTTCTGTGAAAAATAGTAACGATGGAGAGTCTTTCCAGACAAGTATGTTGGCAATTGATTCCTTACTTGAGACCACTATTGTTCACTATTGACGCCTATTGGTATAAACAAATACGATCAGTTATAGCACAATTTTCTACTGCTGTAACCAATAAGAACTGTTATATCACTATAAAGGTAATATTATCTCATTGCTAGATTTGCTGTCTTCAAATATACAATACAATTTACAGAATATAATGTTTTAAACCTGCACTAATCAATATTTTTTTGATTAACAATGGGTCACATGATAACTGTAATGATAAAAGGGACACTTGTAAACTAACCCATCATCTATTAGTGCAGTTCTCCTCAGCTCTACCGAGCTTTTCACCGTCTTCATAGTATTTGTCTTACGGCAGCAAATGTACTGTTTTCATTCACTTTCAGCGCTTTCATTAGTGTCTTTTCCAGCTGTAGTGTGCAGCTGTTTTCTCTCTGATAAAAACCCACTGTAAGCACCACCTGCCCAACATCAAATGGCTGACAAAGTTAGCGACTAGCTGGTGAACATAGTGGAGCAATTAAGCGAATAAAAATAGATTTCCTCCATGAGCGGGTGGAGATCAAGACAGAGCTAAAAGGAGAGTGAAAATTGGAAACGCGTCGGGTGAACAAATGAATGCTAATGTTGCTACGTGTCTGCTGCATGTGTAAAGTGATTACTGACGCATAACAACTTTATAAGGTGACAATGTGTCAGAGTCGTGTTTCTAAGTGGCCAATAAAAACAGTTAACACTGCTTCAAACAAGTTATATGTTTATATGTATGTTGGAGACTACACTGAGTAAAACTGCAGGAAAATAGGAATATTGAGGGATAACACGTGTTTAGACGGGTGGTGAAACAAAACAGTCATGTGATTGCCTCGTTTTTCATCAATCAAGTGACGTTCTCAAAGCGATACAAGCCTCAACACGGAGCTTCAGAGGAAACTGCCGTACATACTCAACTGATGCCTCGAAGCTTTGGTATCAAAAGTAACATCACAAGAACGTAGTTCCAAAGAAGAATTTCAATTAACTTTATTGTATTTGGATGGCAGCAGCAGAGAACAATATCTCAAAATCTGGGCAAATGAATCCAAAAATATCTGCATGACTAAGTACCACCAAAGAGAAGTGAGAAGATATTTGTTCGTGATTCGAGTGAACTTCCCCTTGAAGACAGCCGTTTATGTGTTGCATTATGTCTTAGGTCCTTACAACCCTGTTGAAACCCATTTGGGGTCATTTCAGAACTACACGGGCATCAATGAGGAAGAATAAACAGTTTTTTTTCCTTCCTGTAGAACTTGGCAGGCAAAATCCAACAACTATTGTGCCGTTATGACAATATTATGAGTTTATACTGTGGGCTTTTCTAGCTCCAACATGAACTAGAATGTGTCACTTTCATCGGGGCTGCTTGTAGCTCAGGGCAACACATTTTCTTTCTTTGTGTTAAAATCAGCATATGCTGTGTCATTTAATAATGCAGTGAAACAACTGGGTGTTTCTTCAGAGAACTGAATTCAATGGCAGTATTGAAGATGACACATTCCTTCTCAAGAGCGGTTGCTCCTAACCAACCTCGGCCTCTCGATCGCAACACTTTTCATACACATGTCCGCTCCGCAAAGCAGAGCTGTGCTTTTATAGTACATTTTGTAAATCCTCTGGCGTCCCACGTCAAGAGAAGAGTCCCAGCAGGTAGCAGGCCAACATGGGTCACCTCCTTCATCTCATGAGTCTCTCAAAAGACAGATGCAACCGTTCATGCATCAAAACCCGCTCCGTCTGTTTTCCACCAGTCCTCCCGCAATGGCAAAGCATGATTGGTCACAAACTTGTCAATAGATATCTGTTTTCTCTGCGGCAAAGTCCACATACATTTAAAAAATATAAACTTGTTTCCATCTCTTGTTGCTCCACCAAAACCACATGATTATTTTTTTTTTATACATTTCTGAAGAGGAACAAACCCAAATGTTTGTCAGGCCCTCACACTTAAAGCTTAATGAATGAACACATGAAGAGTCCCCTTCCAACGTGACATCTACTCATATGAAATGATTTATAGCTCTAAAATGAAAAGAAAGTATAATATGTCAAAGGCTAATAAGTAATGTAGGTCCTTTTTTGACAAAATAAAACACTTTCACAGACTTTGGGATATCGTCTTAATCTTGTTTGAATGTTGAATTTCAATTAAGAGCTGAAGTGTTTCTATATATATTCTCTATTTGGAAATGAACTCTTCATCCTGCCACTTAAAACACAACAACAAACAGTCAAAGAATCTCATTGTGATTTGACTCGATTATAACATGTGCTTCCATCTAACATTCTGCGTAACAAAATGATGTCTAATTAAAATAAAGTGGAGTGAGCAGAGCGCTGCATGTGGACAAACACACACACACACATCCACCTTAAATCTCGTGTAACACTTCATCACAGTTCAATCTGAGAGAAAAGTCTTAACATTTAATATTTTTCTTTTACATCAAGGAATGTTCAGGAACAAAAAAAATGTTTTTTTTGTTTTGTTTTGTTTTATATATTTTTTTAGAGTTTTCCTGCACTGCATCTCCAGTGTCTCTTCGCTGTACACCTTCTGAACCCACGGGCCCTTTTCACTGTAGCTTGGACGTTATTTTCGGATGAGCAAAGTCTGCGTGTGTGTGTTATGTGTAACAGTTTGTTTGGGCAGGCGTGAAGCAAGAAATGAGGTGTATACTTCCTGGGTCCCCCCCACCCCCCCCACCCCCCGTGGTGCAGTAGCTACACCCTCTCCGGTGGTCTTCTCAAAGGTGTGGGCTGCACAGCACATCTGCTCTGAGTCATGATTCACAAAAAGAGATTAAGTGTGATTTTTGTGACAGAGAGGGAGAGGGGAGCGGGGCAGGACAGAGTCGACCCTTTCCCCCACCGTCATTTGACACATAGAAATGGCTCTTTCTCTCTCTCACACCCACCCTCCCCCCCGCGTCTGGAGTTTTGTCCGTGGAGGCCAGGTGAGCGAGGCCTCTTAATGGTCTGAGAGCAGCAGCAGGAGCAGCCAACCGAGGCCCAGCAGCAGAGACAGGCGGACGGGCTCGGCTCCGCGGTCCGACAGGCCCGGAGAGGGAAGAGTGGAGTCTCCCTCGTCGCCCCACAATCTGTCGTTCTCGTTTACCTACAAGAAAATGGACACGTGTTGTGATTAGTCATACATTTGTTTCGGTAGAATAATAAAACAAACTCATCTGCCTCTTTATTCCACACCAGGAAACGTCTTTCCAGCACAAGCCGGGGAGGAGAAATTTTACGACCAACTATGTGGATATAATGGCCAAATTTTCCACATCCACAGTAAAATAAGACAAGTGATGGCGAGGACATTGCCACTTATCAGCCAGACACAATTTCACAGCGAGAGACGCTTTTGGCTGCGAACATATTCAAAATAAACTCTTCAATCAGTCGAGCTCCATCTCCAGATTATTTCCTTCTACTCTCTCCATCCTCCATCAGATGTCAACTGCACCCTTTTTTGAAATTTCTTTTTGTCTTCTTTGCCCCTCTACTCTGCCTGTTTCTGTCTCTTGGTATTGGGGAGGTTTGTGGCGTTGGACTGTGGGAAAAAAAAGTCCTGCACACTGTCAATCCCTTGTACTCAGTTTACTGACAATGTTTCGGTCCTCAGTCCTTCATCAGGTAACATCACCAGTATATAAACAAGGCCTAGGAAAAAACACCTATCAGAGGTGTGCTGGCACGGCAGTATACATTTATATACGGTACTGATGTTGTCTATGAACTTTACCTTATGAAGGTCTGAGGAGTAAACACTGAGTAGAAGTGATCATGCAGGATTTTATGGTTCTTTTACATAAAAAATTAATGTGAAATAAATTTTTGTGTATTTTGATTAAAAAAATGGTGAAAAACGGTTTGAAAAAAATCTGTGATACATAAGTACAAAAGCAAACGTAACTAAGAATAAAGTTGTTTTTTCACTCTTCATTAGCAACTTGTTGCAAGAGAGAGTTAACTGTGAGCATTAAATTAGAGTGCAAATGAGTTTAAACTTAAAGTTTATTGCTAACAGTAAGTTAGCCTGCCTGTTCTATTCATATACTTGCTACTGTGGACAAGCCAGATCTGATTGAAATGCACGGCAACATTTCCAGTGTTAATTTAATTTTTGTTGAATTATCAGAGACAGCTATTTAAATGTGACAGGATGTTGGTTGAAGAGTCGTATGTCGGATGATATGACTCTGAGGTGTCTGTCCAGAGCTAATTTACTGGTTTAATTAACTCCGACTGGTGTCGACTCAGTGACATTTTATTTGATCATGAGCTGATACTCGACTATCAGGTGACGAAATGTCCACGTTCAACAAAGTGTCACTTCCCAGTTTACTTTATCTCTGTACCATGACATTAAGTCTAATGCAGTCAGAGGCTGCTGAAACAATCGTGCGTGGGACGAGGAGTCCAGAGGACCCGAAGCGAGAACATGTAATTTGGGCTTTTGGCCCTTTTCTTCAGCTTTCCCTCTGGAAATAAGTAAGTGGCCTAGTTATACATTTAGCTTGTGAAGTTTATTTATATCTGTTGGCAGATTGTCAATTATGTTATCTACAGCATTTTTTGTGGGGGTCCCATTAGGAGTCAAACGCATGGAACAAATTTCTTTAGCCTGAGGTAAATTATATTATTTATAAATTTCCCCTCATTATTAAAATCTGAAATACCGTGAGTATGTTTAATACAAAACAGGCTGTCCACATTAAAATTCATGTACAACAGACTTTAGTCCTTGTTTACTTCACCACTTCATTGTATGGGCTACACTAATGATGTTTACAGAGCCTGTTTATACTGTTGATGAAGCAGTTATGAATGTGAGCCAGTTGAAGTGTTTAATATGTTCACACTGATTGTGCACATTTAAGATGTCTGATAATAACTCTATAACTCCAACACTGTCTGTGTTTCTACACTGGCTGCTGATAGTTTCGTGAAATTAGTAACAGCAGAAACTTTCATAATGATCCAGCAATATAATTGTGTACACACACATTTTAACTTTCTTTATTTTTTGATGGCATGTTTATACATGTATTTATATACAATATATTGCATATTTTAAGTCAATAAGTCTGTGTTTACATTTGCAATCATGGTGCAAACAACATTTATATGGAACTATGTCATCCAGAGGTTGTTCATCTGTAGTCATTGTGTATTTTCCTCTCCAGTAAAGTCCTGCTAATGTGTTTAAACTATCGATAGCATATGCTTATATAACACGCATTTGTTTCATTGTTTCACTGCTTGTTTTAATTGTCTTAACTCTGTTACTCTCATTATGTTGTTTGTTTTATGCTCTACTTTGTGTGCTGAATCCTTTTACTGCTGCAGAGATCTAATGATCCCACTGGGATCAATAAAGTTACATCCAATCTTAAAGCTTCAAAGCTTCTTTCATTCACTCACTTCAATCCGCTACATGATAAACACTCAATAGGTTAGTCTATTGTGAGCAGCAGAGCCTGAACAATGTATTGACTTTATCAGCCAGCGCTAGCTTGTCACAGTGTGTACTGTACTGTAAGTCAGCACATGTACCAACATGTTTCACCCTTATTTACCTGACTTGTACAGTCAAGAGTGAATTTTACTGCTGAAAAATTACTTTCTTGTTTTTCTTCTCATATTAGATAAGTTTGGTGTTAAATCTTGCCTCAGTACATGTCTTCATCTTAACCAAATTTGAGGCATTAATCGGCTAATAAGGTATTGTTGTCACATTTTTATTTAACTCCATTTATATAAATCTGGGCTTCATAAATCCCATATCGATTGAACTCTAATGAGAAGGAAATTGACATTTAGGAAACTTATCGATCCTAATTTTTTGTCCAGACTGACAAGTGTAGAGTCAGACAACTGTAATTTACAGGCCTTGCATATTAGCAGCAAAGGCGAGGCATTGCATTCGGGAGCTTTGTTGAAATTGAGTGTTGTGGCACTTACTCTTGATCTACTGTAGCTTGGATTGTAGCTTTGGACAAAAGTATTTGGTAAATGACATAATGCAAACATCTTACACTTTGGATTTGGACACTCTAGTAAGCGGAGTAACAGCTGCAGTTCTCTTCATCTCGGCTTTCATGTGACTGGGTTTGTACCTGACGCTGTCTGAATTATGCAGATAATGTAAATCCCACCCGTCTGCTGCTCGCTGCAGGATAAAACAAACACCCCGAGTTATCTGCAGAAGTGCGACCCAATTCAGAGTGAGGCCGTCTCCATCAGTGCCCCTCTGTTTGGAAAAAGCACATGACTTTTTCAATCTTCCGTCTCGTCTCACCTGAGTAGGTATCTGTGCTCTCAGAATGTTCTGCTCTGTCTCCATGGAGACGCCCGGGGCGGTGGTTGCCAAGTGCGGGCTCTGGTTGTCCGTCGCTGGACTGGGCATCCCGGGCTGGCTGGCGCCCGTTTTCACGTCCGATCCGTTCCCGAAGGCCAGGATGGCATTTTCTAGAACACAAGAGCGACAGAGATGTTGTGTTTAAAGGGCCTTGACTGGCAGTTCAACAGATCGATGCTGTTCTCGTTCTTGTTCTTGAGGGCTAAATGGAAAATTTTCACATCAGCCATCTAGTTTCCTTTTGCTTTTGTCCCTGCATGGCTCTTTGTAATGTGATTGGTCACTTTATAATTGTGTACTGGGGGACTGTAATTACAATGTGGTCATGGCATGTGAGGACAACTCAACCTTTCAGGGTGAGTCATCAGGCTACTGAATGAGTGGCTGTATCCTCCTGGGTCTGAAACATGGATTTTAAACTGCATTTGGCAAGACTGTAATATGAAAATACCCCTGTCAGCTACAGTAATATCACTAAATGCTACTGAAACAGACAAAGAGGCCGCCATGATTTGACTTCTTTACAAAAAATGAAAATTAAAGTATGTATCCTTTTCTGTTCCCAGGAAATGATGCATGAGTAGTTAAAGAGAAAAAAAAATACTAACTGTCCCTGAAACAGCAGTGAATGCTCCATCCACAGAAAGCAGATTTCTGAATAATGGAAGTTCAAATTTATACAGCTTGTTGCCTTTCTGGGCCACCAGAGTAAGAAACTGCCTGAAAATGTGTGACATATGTTATTCATATGCCTGGGGGATAAGTGTAAATGTGTTATTTCTAAGGCAAAAAAATACCACAGTCTGCAGTCTTGAACACTACTGCCTGTCATTACACAACTGTGTTACGTGAGCAGGAGTTCACTTTGCTATGTGTAAAATATATGATGGGAAAGCCTGTTTGGCCAAATAGAAGGGAGAGCCTTGGTCAGTGACAGATTGAAGCTTTGGTTTTAATTACAGAAATCTCAGAAGCAAGAGCTGTTGCAACAGATATAATGCAAGTTCACTTAATGGCCAATTTGAATGGCAAAAGAGGGGGAACGCTGGTCATAATATAAAAATAATGAACAATAATGAATAATGAACAGCAGTGAGTTACTTTTTGGAAACCATTCCTGGTAAGCAGGCTCGCTGACTGGCTTACCTAAATAGCTGCAGGGTAGCATGAAAAGACAGAGGTGAAAATTTCCCAGACACACCGAGTCAATCTGACTTACTTCTGACCTCCCTGCTGGTTTTCAACACTAAGGCTGCATCCAAATTCAGCCTCCCATTCACTTACATAGAAAAGTATATGTAAATATAATTGTGTATTGCTGCCAAGAAACTGTAGCAATGTTTTTTAGGCTATAAATTAGACTCACATACACACATACCATTATTAACTCTTTCTGCTTGTGTGAGACAGAAGAGTGGTGTCACTGACAAGTAATAAACTGTTTGTTGAGAGTTATGGTACGTGTAAGTGAGATTGACAGTATGTCTAAGAAACAAATTATAATCTATGTGGAGAGAATAGTAGTGTGTATGAGCAAAATGACAGTGCCAGTGAGAAAGTAATAATATGTAAGAAGAGTAGTGTGTGGGAGAAACAGAACGACAGTCAGAAGGAGAGGATACTATAGGTGCTCCCGATAAAGCGAAAATCTCATCTTTGTGTAGCTTTTCCAATTCAGTTTTCAAGTGCTTCTTCACCTCATTCTGGTGCGGTCATTACTGCGCCCTGTGCCCGGAAGGCAGAAAAACACCCACTGAAACTATGGTGAGAACTGCAGTTGTTTTTTTCCCTGATGGAGTTGCAAAGCGGGAGGAATTATCTCGGGCACCCCAGGTTCCTGAATTAAAAGTCCCATTGTTTTTTCCCCATAGACGATGTTACGCGACTCACAGTTGGAGCACTTATGTGGCCTGGATCGGCATGAAACTCTGAAACTTTGAATCATCAGTACAAAAGATGAACAACTGTGTTAAGAAGTAGAAGTTAACTGCAACTCCCAAGGTGCATTTCGGCAAGGAATGTCCAATTATGAAGCTTGTAAATTCTGTCATGCATGCCGCTAACGGTGGTCGGGAGAAAACTATAAACAGCAGCTTAAATCAAGTCGCAGTCAATTTTGGATGAATTCAGCAACTATGGCGCCGTGTTTTCTTCTCAACTGCAACGACAAAGCGTTTTAAATACCTCTCTGATTTGGGCAACAGAGGCCGCGGCTCCTTGGAATTGTAGTATTTTGAGCCGTCCACCATGCAAAAATGACGGACAAAACACGATTTCTCAGAAACAAAGTTGAAATAATTAAAACTTCCCATAACATAAATCTATATGATCATTATGATTATCTACTGCATCTATTCAGGAGAGTCCTGCATTTCTGTGAAGTAACATTAAGGATGTTGTTTAAAATTGAAACAGGAAAAACACTTCTGGGACCAGCGGCCCCTCCTACTTCACAACTCTATTGGCCACGAGGGGCCCTTTCCGAACTTGGACAAGCCACAAAAGTGAGATTTATGCTTAAACGGACGTGTTCTCAAACAGTACGTTTAGTTTAACAAGAGAGAAGGCCCAAAGGATGAGGACTAACTGGTTATTTTGACAAATAGAGAGAGTATGATTGTGACTGGAAGGGGGTATTAGTGGTGTGGGAGAGTACGATGGTGGACGTATGACATGACTAGAACGTCTCATACAGGTGAGCCTTCAGTAATGAAGTCAGTGTTTGGTGTAGTTAGGAATTACAAAGCATTTTGTTAAATGTAATAAGACCCTGCTAGGAGCTTAATTTAATCAACACGGATGTGTGTGTGTGTGTGAGGGAGCTGACATTATTGAGAAAAAAATGAGAAAATGTTATGTAACCACAGATTATTTTTTCCTTGTTACTTGGCCTTAAATGTATGTTGTATTTAAATCACCTGAACGATCTGAAGAATCTTGAGCCCTTGATTTGTATTCTTTAATGTGGCTCTGGGTTTTCTTTCTTGACACAAACACATATTATAACACATATTACTATTGCTCTCACTGAATCCTGCATTCCACAGTAACAACCCACAGTCCTTCAATCGCCACCATTAACCAACTGAGTGGCCTTAGCTAACAGGACAGTGAGGTAGAAAGTCCAGAATCCTTCTGGGCTTAATTTGGTCACTGGAACTGGAACTGAAGGTCCTTCATACTTTGTTTAAATTCATGTCTTGTGCAATTTAAAATGCAGATGAAAATTACACGCACAATGTTTGATTTTATGCATGATGACTGATTTTAAAGTAAGGTCACAATTATATGAATTATGTTGTAGGATTTTCACATTTTCCAGCGCTTTCATTCACTAAGTGAAAAACACTCTCAGACCCTCTCAGCGTGGCAGGATTCTCTCTTTAGTAAAATATGAGCACCACATAGGGCCACAGGCAGTGGAGCCCCGACGCACACAAACAACCGATATCTCCTGAAAGTCCTCCACTGTAGTCATAGAAGTGAAAAGTGGAAATGAATCATGTCATTGTGAAATGCTAATAATTCATCATTAGAAATGAGTGAGTGCACTAGAGGGTAGAATTATACAATAGAAAGTGATTGCGAAACTTTTTCATTAAGGACACACCTATTGTGTGACTTACACAATAAAGTTATGAAAGACTGGGAAGATAGTTGCTGTTTGGATAGAACAAGAGAGCTCACTGATTGGTTCTTGCTGGAGAAGAAAAAGGAGGGCCGACACTGTGCACAATTTCTCTATTATTGACAGTATGATAAGATAAATGAATGCATCAGTGGCACTCAAGAATAAACATCAACTCCATGTCCACTGAATATGGCTGACGTCACTTGACTTGGGTGGTAAACATCAAGTCCAGCTACAGGAAATGTGAGGTAATGACTGAAGACACAAACACTCTGATGGCTACAGCTGAGTCATAACATCCGACCACCAAACAATGGTGATGTTAAATAGATTTCGATTTGCCACCTAGCAACAGCGGTGAACAATTATGTTCAACAAAAGCCCGCAAATTAAAGTCATGTCATCTCCTGCTGCCGCTACCTGCAACATTATGTGAAATCACGACCTATCTTTCTGCTGTCAGTTCAAAACACTTTCTGGAGCTGGTGTGATTTAAATTCTAACTGTTCCATCGTGCTATAGTTTAAAACTTTTAGAGCGTGTTTGATGGATGGTGATGTGGAGTAGGTGGCAAGGTTCAAAGGCAATGCAAATGCTACAGTACAGCAGGTGGGATCCACCATCTTCCATCACTCATGTTTATTCTGTATATGACAAAAAATATGTGTCATCGATAACAGGAAACTGCTCGTCAAGTTCCCAAGTTGTTCTTTCAAGAAAGCGCCCCTGCTGCTTTTTGCTTCTCAGGCTACCATCAAGCTACAATCTCATATACACGGTGGTCAAACGTAAAGTACATTTACTCAAGAACCGTACTTCAATATAATTTGAAAGTACTTTGCTTGAGTATTTCCATTTGATGTTACTTTATATTTCTACTCCACTCATTTCAGAGGACAACATATTGTACATTTTACTCCACTACACTTACATACGCGACTACAGTTACTTTTCAAATTAAGATTTTACAAATTAAATTTAATATAACACGTTGTTATAGATCCAACTGAATATAAAGTACTTAAGTTAGTTCGACTGCAACCAGCAACAATGTCAAAGTTCTGCTTATATTTTAATGCATCAGTAATAATATTTAAAAAGTGTAACATCTAATAATAATTTAACAATTTAAAGGGCCATTCTACTGGCTAAAGACTTTTAACTAAAGCTGCACTCATCACTATTTTTATATGAACACTTTATCATATGTTAAATATTTAAAGGGTCGCTCGTAGTGAATCATCATGCAAATGTGCAGTTTCCCTCAGCTCTACAGAGCGCTTTAACTTCTGTGAACATGCAATAACCGATTTTTTTGCCCAGTTGGGGGCAACGGAACCAAGCTGTGAACACAACAATGACATATTAAAACCTTTTAACTTAATATGGCGAAGATGTTAGCGTATAGTTGCAGATTTACACATCCAACAGAGCAACATTGGTGTTCACTAAGGAGTCGTGTGTGTGGTCACCTGATGAATGTCAGTCCAATATTCACTCTTCTTTTAGCCCTGTTTAGCTCTTTATCTGCTAAATGCTCAGCTGTGTTCACCAGCTGATTGCTAACATCGTCCGCAGGTTGGTGCGGACCAGCAGCTGCTTGCTGCCCCTAAAAAAGACAATATGAGAGTGAAGTTGCAGGCCGAACAGCAGACCTGAAAGAAGCTATAAAGCTCTGTAGAACAGAGGGAAACTGCAAACTTGTGTGATAATTCTCTTCGTCACAATGAGCAACCCCTTATACATTACACATAATCATTGATCTGTTATTAATGCAAATATATTGATTACAGCCACTTTAAGGACATTGTTTTGTTTTTTGTTCGGTTTAGTCTTATCAGCCGTGCTTCTAGCAGCATCATGCAGCCATTTCAGTAAACAAGTTGAGATAAACCTACTGTATGCTAAACCCGGCATCACGTGGTAGACAACGTTATTGACTAGCTAGTGCACATAGTGAAACACAAGCTAAAGACCCAGATACTGTATGTTAAAGAGATATTTTCTTGTATGTTTATATCGCACCACATTCTACCACTACTCACACATGCCGACAGTCAACAGTGACGAGCAGAAAAAAATCACAGGGTTCAATCTCCTGCTGCTAATTCTTCACAGTGTATGTACTTGTTCGAGGATGTTAGCACGAATATTTACACAAACCACTGAGTATTATTCATCGTTGTTAAGTTGTTGAAACAGTTGCATATTTACAGTGATGACTTGAGGAATGTGAATCTTTAGAGATCGTTCCCTTTCACAGGTGTGAAAGGAACAGATGTTCAAGTTTGGATGTAAATCAGTTCGATAAACAGATGCTTTCGATGTTTCGGGTCTGAATCCCCACCTGACTGAAACAGATACGCCTTTGCTGTCAGCCCCGAAAACAAGTGTATAACAAAGATGATTCAGGGAGTTTGAGATACAAGCGAACAAGCCTCGATTCTCTGGCCTTT
>NTHP01000451.1:343891-384704 GCA_003416845.1 Oplegnathus fasciatus
GCCCTTTTCTTTTCCTTTTTTAAGTGTTGACACGGAAAAGTGGTATGGTGTAGAAAAAGTCATACAATTGTAACCCCAATTTCCGAAAAAGAAAAGTGACTTTGGACTTTGACTTAGTGCCCTAAAGTAGATTCATCACATCAGTCAGCCTTTCAGCTCCTCATCTTTCAGTTGTCTGCAATGGTGTGATATAATGATCATGGTGAATATTTAAATGGGCCACTTACAGTAAGTAGGCTGTGACTGGGAGGAATATTATAGTTTGTACATTCTGTACTATGTATAATTTACCGTCTGGTGGATTTATATAGTTTTATACACCCCAAAGGACACCCATTACATCAAGTTCTTGGATTTATCACAGCCAGAATGACTTATGATCATATGATGAATTAATATTCTATAAGCGTTCATTTTCATATGACTAATGTGCTCCTCGGCAGCAATTACGTTTGCATGAAAGTCACTTCAATTAAAATATGCTCAAATGAAGACATGAATGAGAGATTCATCAATTAATATCCCCAGCTTATACTGTAAGATGGATGAGGGTGCTTAGAAATGAAAATCACACCATTATTCCGTCTGTTCCCAGCAAAAACCCTCCAATTTCAGAGGCGACTTACTGGTATAGTGATGGGATTTCAAAACCTTCAGTGGAGTATCGGGGTGTGACACACAAACATTGATTTCCCACCAGATCATAAAAAATTGATCCATCCTCCTGAGGTAGTTTACCTTTGCAAACAAAATTCTGCAGCAATCAATGCAGAGCCTTGACTCGACTCCCTCCACTGGTGCAACACTGAGCATCAACTACTAGACAGAGATGGAGGTGGTGGATGGGTAACCTGCGCGCACTGGTTGCCAGCTCTGCAGCTAATTAGGGAATCTGCAAGTTGCAACACAACAGCAACGAGTCAATTGTGAGGGAAACAGATTGAGCCCGGCTGATGGTGTGTATACATCAGCACCTTGCAAATGCTGTGAACCAGATAATGGTGCTGTGGGCCATTAGCGGTGGTAGGACAGGTGGGAAAGTGTGCCGGCGCACTCAAAGTGTGCAGTTAGCGCTCGGCAGTGTGCAGCGATCCCCTGGCAGGCTGACGGATGAGAGAAGCGAGGGGTGCAACTCCAGCTGCTCGCCACTGTGCCTCGCCACCCGCCGTCACGCAGAGATGAAGTGCCAATTGATATCTTCAGTGGTAAGCTGTTGTGACAGTTCCTTTGTAAATGTTTGGACACGGCTGTTTAAGCACCGCCATCTCGCATCTCTTTGACTTTTAAGTTTCTCCCTGAGGGCTTGTTTTTTTTTTCTTTTACTGACTTCATAGGTTCCCCGAAGCCAGACTGCAGAGCACATCCTGTGCACACCCCCTTCCTGTCCCCAACCTTCCTGACATATTGCTGGTTACCCTCACTTTTTCCTGTTAGGCTACCAATTTAACTTCCAAAAAAATTTAAAATAATTGCAGAAATAAATGAGCTTCACCTCCATCTGTCCTCTCATTTTTTTCCCTGACACACTCAGCTTTCAGAGAACGAAGAAGTCCAGAGCTGCTGTTCTGCATAGTGATGTGGTTATTATCGCTGTGATGAGGAGGTAAGGTAGGGTGACAGCTGTTTTTAAAACCTGAGCGTGCTCACTCCAGAGAGGGAATTTTTCCCCTCCCTTATCTGCAAACGGCTGTATTCTTCCCTGCCACTATTCTCTCTGTCCACCTCATTAGTTCGGAGGCAGGAAACCAAATTATGTTCAATTACAAAGTCATCAAAGGCCATCTGAAGTCCTGTCTCAGCAAGCCGGCCCCAGCACAACAGCACAGGGGGGCCCAGCACACAAAATAATGCTGAATTCTATCGCAAAAAGATGTAAGTACCAAAAGAGACCAGGAGGATTTATTTAATTGACGATTGCGCTGTCCACTTGTGAAACAGAACCATCACAGAAGCAGGCGAGAGTCTTTTGGCTCTCGTCAAAATGAACATCCTCTGTACGCTGTGATTACATGAGGAACACGGGGGAAAGGAAAACATTCAGGAGCTCTCCCAGGGTGGATTCATTTTCCCAATTATTGGCTCGAATCCAAATTCTCCTTGCCAAATCATTACGCACACTTTCTCCCCAAAATAGAACTGTGGCCTGTCTGTGCCTGGCAAACAAGACTGAACTCCAATTGAGATGAGAGTGTGATGTGCACCACTGGTCCATGCCTTTCCCATTAGAAACTTGTTCATCCTTATTATCACATACTGTATGCGCTGTTTGGCTTCAGCCATTTGCCCAGGCATGAGGAAAGGAGCGTTTTTAGTCTGAGGTTTGTTTTTCTGGGTCTCTAAGGAGCTTACAGTAAACAGCACACAGGAGCTGCCTTGGCAAGTCTGAGTCCTGGCTGCAGGATGCACATGAGGAGTTTCATTGAAAAACAAGACATCCATCAACCAGTTGAAAAACACATGTGATTACGCTGAGAGGTTTAACTCACTACAGGATAGTGTACATTGTATTTGCTATCCAGAGTTGGTTAATTAGAGAACAGAAGCATCTCATTATCTCATTGAGTGATGCATGTCAGGTGGCAAATATTCTACAGCACGTTGTAATTGGTCTAAAAACACAGTAGTAAGTAGCATTTGTAATTTGTCCTACTAAGTTTCTAAATTTCCACAATATTCATCTGCTCTGGTTTGATTGGTTTTCATGCATTTTATNNGGGGGGGGGGGGCCTCTATGGCCATCTGTATAGATTTATATAAGTATTTATGTCATGCATGTTTTCTATGGTACTTTCAATGGCTGCTTCATGGCAACAAACTGAAAAAAACTAGGTTGCATGATGGTTCGTCCAACTACATCTACACAGAAAAGGGAACAAAAGCCTGCTGTCATAGCCTCCATTAGGCTCCATCACAGATCTCTCTCCAAGGATTCTGTGGCTTTTGCATGTGTTTGTAGTCTCGATGTAACGGCGGACACTTTCCGTCTCTCTTTAAAAGCATTCTTGTTGTTGCACTTGCTGGTACACAGGAAAAGTGACAGAAGTAGGTGAAGAATGAAAAAGAGAGAGTCACACCTTTGCACACCTGGCCGATCGCTGCAAAAAATGGGTACAATTGTCGAACAGTCTGTCTTGGAAAGTTACAAAAATTGCCAGTGCAGCATCAGCGATTCTGACATCGGAAATGGGGTTTTTAGCCATTGTTAGATGACCCAAAAAGAATTAAAGTGAAGTGATGAGAAGTGACTGAGACTTCAATTGGTCAGTCCCTGTGAAATAACTCGTATATGTAATGTAGATAGATGTCTAAAAAGTCCTCCAAATTAAACGACAAAATACGTAGTTCATAACTGCCCTTTAGAACAACACATAGAAGTGTTTTCTGATCTGACGCCAAATATTAGCAGGATGACATCATTTGTCTGTGCCTTCCAAAGTCGTTACAAATCACAGTTGAAGAATAAACCAGTTTTATCCTTCAAGATTTCTGGATTTCGTTGTTTAATTTTATGTTGTTTGTCTTGTGTTTTGTCATTTAAGATCTTGGGACCATGTTGGAAATAAGTGTTTTCACTTTAACATGTTGTCCCTTGGATTTTTTCTCCAATCCACAAATAAATCATATCATATGGTTAAGTTAGGGTTAAGGCACAAAAACGTTTGTTTGGTTCAGGGAAAGTTGATGGTTTGGGTTCAAATAAGTATTTAGTTAAAGTTAGAGGACCTTCGTGGTCGTAGTTACAATAATAAACACTTGGATATGATTAGGAAATGAGCACGGTCATGCCTAAAAAACAACATTGACTCCGTGGGATACGAACAGCAGTCTGCTGAGCTAAAGTCAGACTTTTTGTTCACACCGACCTCCTCCCTATGTGGACTTTGTCACTTTATAACAAAGTCACGTGACTTCCTCCATTGCTCCAGACAGATAAGAGTCATAATTCCTATGGCTGCCAGAGGGCTTTGTTACTTGAACATATGTTGTTTTGGGACACTTTCCAGTTTTCTTGAGGAGGACAGTCTCATAAAAAACATTTAGAATTTACAGCATTACAGTAGGTACTCAGTCATACTCAATTTTGACAAATTTAACCTATTCTGTGCTGCCAAGTGATATCCTTTTTTACAAGTATTCCTAGTCAGAGGTAGCATTGACTTCTGTAATGCAAAAACACAACCTGCCCTCCGGGAAAAGAGGCTGGTAGGCTTTTAATTAATTTGGTTATAAAATATCTGGCCTTATCAGTCAGCGAAGTAAAGGTTCCTGGCAAACCAGGAACTTTTTGTGAGGGATTGCTGCTCTGTTGTTTGGGAATCTGCAGCTGCAAGTTTAAATCTCTGACTAGCTCATTAAAACCCATTACAGCACGTCAAGTGGTGATCCCTTTGTGAAGCACAATTAATACAAGTGATTTACTGTACAGAGAGTTTTGTCACTGGAGAAGAAGATAATGCTTCCAGTGAGTAATATTGAAATTTCAGTCTGTTTGTTCTTCAGGAATCTTATTTTCTTCCTCTCATGTACACCGTCCTTTATATCTTCCCTTTTATTGGTGGCACTCCTCCAGATGGTTGTTTTTATGCTTTTGTCTCCATCTTCCATGCTGAGGACTTGCTGCTTCTTACTGGATTATTACGCTTATTACTGGATTAACCACCAAGCTGGTGAATGTTAGCTGTATCTTTTTCTGCTTCCACACACAAAAATATTTTGCCTGAAAAATATTATACCTGGGATTTTACAACATGAAATGTAAAAGCTTTTCTAAAATGTGTTTTGACCAGACACCCTGCCCTCTGCTCTGCAACCCAGAATGCCCACCCGACGACATGTATCGATTGTTTTTAAGACATTTTTTGTTTTACAAGCACATTAGATACATTTTGCTGCGCATTTATGATCAATCTTTTTTGATTACTTTACGCAACCGTCTATTTTGTATCTGTATTTCCTGAATAGAGCATATCAGTAGAAGCAATGCCACAAAACCAATTTAGTTATGGTACAATTTATTTTAAAATGATGACACTTATTTAAAAAATTACTTTGGGAAATTACATTGTAAAAAGCATTATCGTTGCTCAGGGACGAAACAGAAAGGCGAACCTTTACAGCTGCAGCTACAAAGTAGTAGCTGCAGTAGTATGTGTATGGTTTAAATGATGATAGAATACTAAGGGACAGTAATGTAGATTTGGTGTCCAATATAGGCTCTATCTGACTATCAAAACTGATTTTTGTGTCCTGTCATCATATCATAAAACAATTAAGGTTCTGGATATGTATACTATCAATCAGAACCTTTGCTGTGGTTTATTGGACAACATACAGCATAAAGAGTGCGGGTGCAATAAGTAATGTAATTTGTGGGGTGTAATCTCAAGCATTACCGTGAATTTCACACTTGAGACACAAGCTGGTCTGGCTAAAATAGACCCGGCGTGTAAAGAAAGAGGAGCAGTGGACTTCATTTCTGGCAGCTGCAATGGAGCCAGAGTGCAATGCAGCCGTGTCCGGTGGAAGCAGGGGTAAAAGGCCTCTTGTGTGATGTCTGATCAGAAGTTGATACTTTGTTGTTTTTGCCATTATTGAACAATGAGATAGCCTTGAATACATTTAACAAACAGTGACATTCTGTTTTATCACCACATGACAGCAGCTGCAGTTTGCTTTGTACTGTCACTGGTGTCATTGGTCTGTCACTGGTGTTGTTACTCATGCCGACAGCTTTGTAAGAACTTGTCTTCTTTTGTTGTTAGAAAAAATAATAACCCTAAAATAAACTCCAGTGTCGGCGGTGACACCAGCAGCTACAGTTTGTATTACTTTGTCACTTGTGTCATTCTAATGTCACTGGTGCTATCAGTCATTCAGAGGGATGATCTTCTATCATCATAGCTGTTTTGTTGTTGTTGTTGTTGGATGAAAAAAAGCTACAACGAAAGGTAATAGACTACAGAGGTTTGGTGGGTAATCCTTATGTAACATCAGCTGCAGTTTATCAGTCACTGATGTCTTTGTTTTATCATTTGTGCTGCCACTAAAAAAGACGTGTTTCTATTATCGTGAATCGTTTTTTTCTGCAGTGATGCATTTCCCAGCATAATCTAAGCAAACACATATTATATTTGGTAATCCATTACTGTGTGCCGCAGCTGTAGTGTTTCATTAATGTCACTGGTGTGTCACTGCTGCCATCACTCAGGGGGTTGTTTGTCTGCGATTTGCATTTGTGCAAAGATATAAATTAATACTGACTGAAGTAAACACATGGAGAGGGAGTGACAATGTAGACTTCACTGTGTCACTGATGTGTCACTAGTGCAGTCTCTCCCCAGGGATATTGAAAAATGCAACAAAGTGGTGGGTCTGGGTATTATCGGATAATCCGTAATTCATTTGTAATTTCAAAACGAAAAAAACTGTAAATCTGTTATTTGTTTCAAAACCAAAAAACGAAAAATGACACATGGTCTATTCATTTTTTTTGTTTCCAAATGAAAAATGAATATACCACGTGATTTCTTTTTTTGTCAAAAAATGAAAAACCAAAATCAAAAAACAGTCAAATTTTGGTTTTTACAAATTCCTTTTTTCATTTCTCATTTGGGACAGACAGTAAAACGATGGACAGACAGGAAGCGGAAGTGAAGAGTATCATGTTGTACACTATAAAGTTATTTAAAAAAAAAAAAAGACTATAAAGTTATTGTGAAACTGTGAACAATAATTTGGTAACACGTGAGAACTTCTGCTGGTTACTTGAGACAACACTGGAGCCGGTAGGCAATTAGCTTAGCTTAGCAGTTTAGCAGGAGGAAGCGGCTAGCCTGGCTTTGTCTAAAGTTAAAAAAATACGTTGTACCTTTTATGTTTTAGTCAGTAAGATTTTAGACAGAGCCCGGCTAGCTGTTTCCCCTTGTTCCCAGTCTTTATGCTAAATTAAACTAATCTAAGCTAGCTAAATTAATCTCCATATTTAAAGCACAGATGTGAGAGAGGTATCGACCTTCTCATCTGACTCTGCAAAAAAAAAAAGAAAAGCAAATAAGAAAGTAAAATGTTGAACGCTCCTTTAACTGTTATATTTTTTGTAAGTTTTATCTACTTACGTGATGGCTAAATGCTGTTTCAAAGCCTCTCTACACTGCCTGCCCATGCATGTAATTCTGGAAGTGAATTGCTGAATGCCGTTGTTTTATTTTAATGTATTATTACACTGTTTTTGCCTAAACCAGTAAAATTTAAGGATCTTTGGTCTGGAAAAATATCAAAATAACACTTTAAAAACCTTAAAAATAATATAAACTGCTCCTCAGGTCATTCCCAGAAGTGATGGAGAAACTATGTTTGTGTGCTCAATGATAGCTACAGCTACTGTTAATGAAGTTTCTTGTTTCTTGTATCTGTTCTTTTGTTCACCTGCGCACAAAATGAACCACAAAATAGACCTACAGATGGAGCTCTGAGAGCAGCAAATGTAAGAACTTTACTTAACTGGGTTTGACAGGACTTGAAAGTATTGATTGTTTTGTTCATAACTACAGACTAATTCTCACACTTGTCCTGGTTATTTGTCGTGGTTGTTATTGTTACTGTGTCGCCAGAGGTCTCTCTCTGCAGCTGTTACTCACTTAGGCAGACATTGTCGTGGAAAAAAATGAGGAAGTCATTGCATTGTTCCCTGTGGTTGCCGCTCGCTGCGCAGGAGCACCAGGGTCCCACGTTGGATGTGGAGTTGTCAAGGTAGTTGGGAGTTATTGTGCTTCCTGTAGAGGGGAGGGGAGGGGGAAACAGTATGTTTACAGGCATAAGGAAGTAATACAACTTCTCACATTACTAGATTTACAACACAGTGATTGAATCTCAGCAGAAGATAATGTGAATAAGAAGTAGTTTCTTATATTTAGTTGAACTGAACTGAATATCCAACTTTTTTTTAGCTGTCTTTTGTTATGCAGGCTATTCCACCTGCTGCCATTCTGTCATTTTGAGCTGTTTTTTGTAAATGCCTCATAAAAAGAGTAGTTTTAAAAGAAAGGCAAAAGACTGTTTGACTGAGGAGTTCACTGTCCCGACAAATTGAACGCTTGAGCCGAATTCTGACTGATTTGATCTTGTTATGCTTAGCCTGACCTTACCCTCATTACGATGATTGATGATATGATGATTATGATCACATAAAGGCGTTTAGACAGCAATTTCCATCATCACAGCATTGCTCTAATCAGGTTACGACTGAGTTATTAGTGTGCAAGGAAATGTATTGACTGAGAGAGAAACTGAGAGGAACTTAAAAAGAAGAATAGATGAAAGTGGAGTGAACAGAGACAGAGACACAAACTGGCAGGTTAGTTTATCAGGCAGCCTGGTGAAATGTTGACTGGTTCAATCCCAATTACTGACAGGGCTCGACATTACTGTGCCAACAAAGTTATATGCGTAGTTCCTATTTCAAAGAAAAGGGTATAGGGAACCAGCTAACATTTGTTAAAAATACTCTGATCTTTTGTGAGAGGCAATTATTTGGAAATTTGGAAATTTCTTTGTGGATGTATTTATCATATCTATGCATAAAAAAGAGAGACAGAGCTGCTTGCTTATGCAGCATCCTCCTCTTGATCTCTCCGTGAATCTTATTTGATGCTACTGTACAACAGATCAAGTCCAAACAACAAGTACAGTAGCAGCAGCAGTAGTTTAGCTTCTCTAGTTTCCTGACCTTCTAACACGCATATCCACTGGGACAGGCAGCTTGGTGGACTTTGATAAGTGCAGCGGCCCGCAGTGCAAATTCCAGGCACCATCACAGAGGTCTCTCAGATGTATTCTTTTTGTTCTTTTCTGCCTTTGGAGCTTTTCAGCAGGAAATGATTGGGAAGTCATTCTCCAGGAAGGGTAATATAGCCTTGTAGCTTGTATTTTTAAAGGAGGTGGGAAATAGAATTGCTGCACTTTGAGGCAGTGTGGCGAAAAAGTTCTGATTTACCTCCATCGATTTTCTGGGTCCCAGACTTCCAAACAACAACACCTCAGCGTCTCACTTCTACTTCAGTTGTCTAGAATGGCCACAGCTTTCTGTCTCTGTCTTCTTTAATCTGTCTCTTTCAGTCCCTCACAAACTAAACAACCTTTTTTTTTTTGTTCTTTTTACAGCAGTTCAGTGCAGTATTGTTGTCCCATAATGACATGTTTAGACTGAGTGGTTTTTAACAACCTTTTGTGCATTATGTGATCCTTTGTTAAGTTTTTATCTAAAGTACAATAAGCCGTGTTCTACGCCTCTGACTGCTCCCACTCATCGTCAAATCAGGGATAATTCTCTCAAAACAGCGGTCAATAGTTGTAATTGCACTACTTATAATGCCAACAACTTGGCCGGGCAGGCTGCAGCCACATTAATCAGCGCTCCATCGATTGTTGAACCGCGCTTCTCATCACATCTTTGATTCATTCTTTTGAGTCCTGTTCAGTACACTTGTCTGCTCTCCGCCTTCCTCCCTCTAAAACCTTTTTGTTCCCGATCTATCACAGAAGGTGGGTGAGTCGGAGCTGGCACAGAAAGATTTAGTTCTTACCTATCAGGCCGGTGTACGCAAGTAGACACGCTCCGTAGTTCTCCTGCTTGCAGCCACTGGCGCTCTGCTCGGAAGGTTGGCAATCATACTGGAACTGTGCCCAGCGAGACCTGTGGGAGCAATAACATGCAATCCATCATTTACTCGTGCTTGGCTGCTGCACACATCGTGTCACTGAGGGGTGGCGGGCACCGGTGCTTTTTCTCAACGACCGGATGTGGATCTGAAACCCACAACGCTCATCTACCTACCTATACTCCTACATCAACTCCCTCCACCCTTCAAGATCTCCCGCTCTGCAGCACTTCAAGCCCCACTCAAGTCACCCCTGGTGACATTCATCCTCCTTTTTCTTCCTCCCCACTTTCCCCAGCGAGTTGTCTTCTGGAAGGCTGCCAGGCTGTAAAGAGTCAATGAGGGGCAAAGATAGGCCTTGGCTCTGCTCTCTAAATACCGTGGGCGCTGTCTGGCAGGCCGGGTTGCGAGAAGATTAGACAAATATGGATCTTCCATATAAATACTTCCTCCCACAGCCGCTCTGCCTTCCCTCCTTCACCTTTCCTGCCAGCCACCCAGACATCTAGCCTCATCATCATCATTGTACAAGGCTATCGCAGCCATCATGTCGCATCATCGGCCCCCGTCGATTGGCATTTGCAACGGGATCCCCTCAGGGCACCACAACTCCCCGCTCTCCCCTCGTTTGTCATGTCATTATAATGATGTGCGTAAAACTCATAGGCAGGGCGCTAAGTGAAGGCATCCTCTGCAGGCTGCCGCTTAATGCCAGCTGACTGGTGCGGGATTGGCGGGCCGCGCAGGGGCCTTGAGATACTCCATCCATCGGGGCGGCGGTGGAGAATAATGCCTGATCGATAGCCGTGACAGATGAAGCCCTTTGTCTTCCTGACATTTGAAGAGGAACTAGATTAAACGCTGGCGACCATTTGCTGTCAGAGAGAGGAGGATGACTGGATGCGTACGAGAGCTCCATGTTTTCAGTCTACAGTGAAATAGAGAGAAATACACCCTCTGAATTTGAATGACTTCGTAAGACATTGTTAGTTTTCTGATTGGATGTTTACAATCAATTTAAATTTGAATGAAATCATTGTTTTCATCAGTGTCTCATACACAGGGATTTAACGAAGAATAAATATGCTTATTCAGATAACTTATCTCGTACAGAGGATCAGTTTTCTGGAAACTACTTACTTATCTTGATGATGTCTCGGCTGTACATTGATAAATATTTTCGGAACACTTTGGCAGGAAAGTCATGTGTGAATCCCAAATGATAATGGCCGCTCTAATAATGACTATTTCACATGGCTGCTTTTTGCCTGGCTGCTTCCATCAGAACATGAATGCAGAATTTAATTTAACTAATTAAACACAGTTAATGAGTATAACAATTGAATTAATTAAACACAGCTGACTAATTAAATCTAAATGAACATATCATGGCAGCCAGACCTATCTTCCATGAAACACAACGCCATTTATTGTCCTGAGGGAAAGTCTGTGTGCAAGGCCACCACATTAACAAAGCACTTCATATTGAACACAACAGAGGTGAAGATACCACTGCATTAGTCATGAAAATGAACTTGTTCTCACAGGTAATCCATTTTCCCTCAACAACATATATTGTTTTTCTTTACAATCCAAGTTAAAGTTGAAAGTGTGTGCTGTTTTGCAGTATTTGGGGTAGTTGCATTCATGATCTGTTGTAACAGAACATGAATGCAGCGTACAATACTTAAGAATAAAGCCCTGGTCACACTAGAAAGTGGTATAGCAAAATGAACCTGCATGTCTTTGTGAAAGAGGTGGTGCTAGAAGCTTGGTGACACTGTGCTAGCCGGGGACATGTTAGTGCTAGTGAGCTTAAATAGTTAGCTTAGTTGCTAACGGGACAATAACCTCACAGTTTATTCAAGAGACATATTTGTACCATTGACTCCTGTGTCAAAACTGTCTACACACAATGCCTCTTTTGTGGAGCAGTTTATGCTCTGACAAAGCAGGTTAAATAAAAGTGGGTTGTGCAAGACAGCTAAGCTACGATAGCTTCCTCTGTTGTGGACTCTCCTTTCCCTCAAAGGTCGGCACCGTCAAGACAGATTGTTATTGATCAGGGCTATCAAAGTTTATCACTGGAAAACATTTGAGCAAATGCGCTAATTATGGTGTTTCGATTGAAATGAACTGAGTTTGCCATTTCGCTGTTTTAAATGCTGGTGTGACTGACCTTTAGGTTGCTGAGCATACAGCTTATGAAAGCTACATTAATCCTTTTTTTAATATATATATATATATATTAACATTGAATCAACTGAGAATGTGTAATATGAAAGTGGTCGCTCGTAGGCCTACAGAGAATTATTGCCCAAATCTACATCTGCTTTTTAGCCTCTTTTAGCTCATTGTTTTGGTTTTACAGCATTTTACTGTTTTGGTTCAGCGTGCTCTCATCAACCGCGTATCCGGCAAGCAGCTGTTTTCAGCAAAAAAGCAGTAATAAAGCGACTGTACACTTGCTGCCCAGGTTCAAACAGCCAAAGTTAGCGATCAGCTGGTGAAGAAAAGATGCTGGATGCGTAAGTAGGCAATAAATTGCAAACATTTTACTCATAACTTCTTTTGTTTGTCTGTCAGCTAGTGGCCAAAAACCAATGAATGCAACTTTTATTTAAGAAATTGCAAGCCACATTTATAATTTGATAGTTCAAGGATTTCCTGTAATTTTAACTGTGTTCATTGTGTTGGTTTTCTAGTATGCATAGTTGAGTTGCTCCAGCTCTCACAGACTCCTCAAGCTTGCACAAGTCAAGTGTGGAATAACTGTCCAGTGAGAACCAGCAGAGAGCCAAAGTAAACAAGTGGCTGGTGAAGCTGGTCAAACATCTAACAAGAAAAAGACTCAGGGACCCAGATAGTTTTCTCAGGAGTTGGCAGATCAAACAAGGTGCTGAATGTGTCCGTAACCGCAGGCGGGTGTTTGCTAACAAGGTAAACATAAGAACTCGATACGCTGGGATAGTGTATCAAAGCTTCTTTCTCCATTTATGTGGGAGTCTACTTTCCGCCTCTAACAATCAAAAGAATTACTTCAGCATTAAATCTTGGACATCACAGCTTCAGAGCAGCACTTGAACACACCAGGACTTTTCAAATCAATCAGTGTTTGCTGTCATGGATTACCTATTTCCTTGCCATACCTACCTATTTAAGTGTAAAGTCACTACGAATTCTATCCTATACTATACTAAGACAAAACAAGAACACAAAACAATGTCAAACCAATATCTAACACCTATGGTATGCTTTGAAAAAGGTTCTGCACTACTGTAATGTGTACATGATTTGCAGTAACTGAGCTAAAACATATAAAAACACCTTTGTGATCCTTTAACAGAGGTCACAGTTAAAGCAAATTATTAATTCAGTGAGTCGAATGATGCCAACTCAGAAAATTAAGTGTAAAATGTCCTTGGCAGCAGGCAGCATGTAAGACAACGTTTCTAATTTTTACCTGCACACGTAGTCTGCTTTGCAGATCCGCAGCTGAGCCAGGCAGTTGGGCTTGTCCTTGTCTTCGTAGGAGCAGGACGGCACGATGGTTTGCCGGCGGCGCTCTGCGCAGGCCGTGTCAGTGCAGGGACAGAACAGCAGTTCGTGGGTGTAGTCAGGGGGAACGCGGTCAAAGAACTTCCTAAGCGCCTTGTTGCACTTTGGTCGGTTACATGGCCCCGAGCGGGCTGACGGCTGGATGCAGCTCGAGACGTATTCTGTACGAAGCTTCTGACACGTCTCATCTATGTTACACGCCTTGGCAGCATCCAGGCAGCGGTTCACCGTCGTTACTTCAGACTCTAGAAGAAGAATAAGACAAAAATAGGACACAGAAAGCATTTCATCCTTCTGTGTGGTTTGAGAAAATCAAATCCCAGGCAATGTTTACCAATGATTTCAAGGCCTAATTGGAGTCAGTATTGACTTGCCACTCTCACCTCTAGACTCAGATGCAGTGTTGCAATTACAGACGAAAAAAGTGTGTGTGTGTGTGTGTGTGTGTGTGTGTGTGTGTGTGTGTGTGTGTGTATGTGTCCTGAAGTACAAACTAAACCAAAATGATGATTATATGTAATAGGCCCCCTTGTAATGAATAGAACATGAATGGTGTTTAAATGTTGCATGAGCCCGGGTACTGGATGTGTTTCAGCCGAGGCCTAATGGCTGAATATTTCATTCTGCTGGGTTAATGCAGAGTGGCAGTGCTGAAAAAGCGTCTCCTCCATCTCTCCAACCTAACAACAAGGCCTGTAATTACTGCTCCTTCCCCTTCATCCATCTATCCATCTTTCCAACACTCCCTCCCGACATCTGGGCCCATCCCTCACTCACCTGACTCCCCCCATCCCTCGCCATCTTCCTCCCTCGCTGTGTGCCTGCCACTCTCAGAGCTGCCATCACCCCCCGCTCCATCTGTCTCTTCCCTTCCTCCATTCAGCTTGCTCTCCCCTCCCCTCCGTCCATTCTTCCTCAACTTTGTCCATCTCTGCCTCCCTCAGTGCCCATGCTCCCTCTGACTTCCGCGGTAATGAGCCACCTCTGTGGAGGCAGTGGAAAGCCCCTTTCATAACCATCTTTTTTTGGCTGCATTATTTCCCAATCCATCATCATGCGTGTTTTTTTTCCCCCAAGAAACCTTCCAGTCATTGCGGCCATGATGACGCTCAGCTCCTCTGGCAGATAGCGCTGCTCATTAGTTTGTAAACTGCCTGTAGTTGTGTCTCCTGGTGAGTTCGGCTCTCACCAAGCTGTCATATAAAATATGAATGGCCTTGGAGAGCAAGCTAACAACCCATCACAAAGCATAGGTTATTCCCAACTTAACTGCTAAGCAGCCAAGGGGGGAGGCGGGGGAGAATAGGAGGACCTGATGGAACTGCAGGGTGGGATGACAAATTGCATCCAGTGGCCACGAGCGTGGGAAATGGAATATGCACATACGTTTTCATGTGAAATCCTTGTCATTGTGTTTTTTTTAAGCCATTATTTATTCAGAGGAGACTTGCTGAGAATGCATGCTCTTATCCAGGAACATCCCGCTTCACATTCATGTCTTACACACATTTACACCTCAGAGATGCCCAGTGCAACCACAGTCCTGAGCTGTTCCTCCCTGGAGCCACTGGAGGCTGAATGCACTCATGCTCTGGCTTGTTTTCCAGTTGCAGGCCTGGTTCTGTAATATTCATCATCGCATATCTAAATTTTAAATCCACAGTGGTACGCGTTCTACGCAGTCTGTTGTTTTGGCTCCATAACACCAGCACAGTGGATTTGAAATTACAGTTACAGAGGTTGAAGTGCTGACTTTAAGCTTTAAAGGAAATTCCGATATTTGTCAACCTGTGAACCTTGTGAACTGTGTAGAACTGTGTTCTACAATTCATCCAATATGAACTGAAAATCTATCTTGTATGGAGAAGATACTCGGGACCTGTAGGATTCAAAGGTGGCATGCAACAAAGGTCACCGACCAGAGTCAAACCCAGCGACGTTGCGGTTATGTGTCATGCGCTGTTATCCTTCGGCTACCAAGGCGCTCCGAGATGGACAACATTTTCAATCTTTACTGGTATTATTGTGTTTCTCATTTTGTTTTATAGTGTTCCCACTGTTCCTCTGTAACTCACCCTCAGATGTGAGGGTCACTGATCAGACTCTTCTACATGGGGTGAGTATTTTATACTCAAAAGGTAGACTTTCAGTGGAGTATTCCTTTAAGGGTGGCCACATTCGTAATGGATGAACAATGCAGAAACTGTAGTCATTTTTTATACACAGTCCCCTGAAGTTTTGCACTTTGCAGTAGGACAATGACAGGGTTAGAACTGCTACACTGTTCACCTAATGTGGATATAAACGCCATAAAATTAAAGCTCTGCACTTTTACCCTAATGAATCATTTCGGATCCAAAGTGTTTCTTTATAAAGCTTGTGACCAGTCTGTTGCATTAGTGACCCAAAGAAAACAAAACTGTTGGTATTTGCCTTACAACAAAGGTGCATGAAGTAGAAAATCCTAGTAACGAAAAACAATTTCTACCACAACCAGAGGCCAATGATGCATTAAAAAGCTTCTTTCTTGGTGCAGATAATCTGATGTGTTTAAACGGAGGCACTTTCTTAATACCACTGACTTCACTTTAGTTAACTGATTAATTGGTAAAGGGTGAAGTACTTTGTTGTTTGAATACTCCTCAAAATATGATGAGCTGTGGCTCCGGCTTGCGTCTTTGAAAAGGGTCATTACTCTGTTTGAGGGAGAGATGCTATAAGGGCGGAAAAACATCCATTAATCACGTCTTTGTTGTTTTGGCAGTTGAGTTGTCGAGATGCATGGCATGGATGTCAACTCTGACCTCCCGTGGAGTCGCTGGAGTGAAATTTACGAGGAGGCTGTACAGTGCAGGTCTGGTGCTGCTGTAATTCAAAGCAGCCTAAAACGAGCGGTGTCATTTTAATAAGCAGCTTATGTATGAGGTCACAAAAACGTATGGTCAAGCATGTTAAAGGGGACGTCCACTAAATCTGAATTGTTTAGTTATTCCCTTTTGTTTTTTTTATGCATTTTCCACTCATATACACATGCTGCCTCGCACAGGTGAAGGCAGTTTATCCCATTTTCCCAATCTGTGGTCATGGGCCTAATTTACGTAGCTTTTGCCATTGTTTCTGTCCATTATGGCAACACTGTACTCACTATGTTGCTGTTGGGAACATGACAAGAAGTCTGAAGGGGCAAGAAACCTGAGCTGTAGGACGATCAAACAGGTTGTAAACATGGCAGCAATTTAGCAAGATTATCTGAACCTCTTTATTTGTAAGTAAAACTTAAAGAGAGCACTTCTGAAATGTTGGTAATAATCCCTCACTGCACAACAACTACTGTATAAGTACAGTAAGTCAAAATTGAAACTGTAAACTGTGATGGATGTTTGGATATTTACAGTCGGGCTGCCTTAGTCCCTAAGGGTTAAAAAACATGTCGTGTTATTTAACACCTGTCTGATCGCCTGACTGCTCGTGTTTCTTGCCCTGTCAGTCTTCATTTCAGGGATGTCACTGCACTCCCAGATCTCAATAATTACGGTGCAGATGGTTAAATCAATGAAACTCAGATCCAAGTTGTAATAAACCAGAATCATTCTTTAACTGGCTTGTGTGCACATGCAGTTTTAATGTGCGGTGGGCAAATATAACGAACATGTCGGATGTGTTCAGATTGCCTTAAAGTTTAATGGACTCTATTGTAAAGCTGAGTTTAGTGGAGTAATGGTACTGGTGAGTAGAAAAGCAGAACTGCTGCACAACCTGAACACAACCTGAATTTACCTTTAAGGCTGTTATGCAAACTGTCTCCTGAACTGGACTCACTCTACTGTTAAATCATCTGCCTTTCTTATCCCTGTGGTATAAAAAAGCATGCGCTGTTTGCTAGTGTCACCTTGCATTACTTCAGGTTTGAAATCATTAAATTTGTATTTGACACTGATCCCTTACTGCCATGAGGAGCTGCCAACATACAAAACTACCTAGTGCAACTTTAATATCACGAGGGTACCCATGATCCCGAGATAAATATAATAAGCATCACTGCTGTTATAGTTTTGAAAAAAATAAACACTGTGTGACAGTGAGCCTCCACTCATTCTCTCCTGAGCAGCTCAGTATTATACATCAAAATGACACTATATATCACAGACAGATGCAATTGATTACCAGTCATATAAAAATAGGAGGATTTCATCAGTGAAATATTAGTATTTCTCTATACATTATTCATACAGTGAAGGTGTCACTTTTTAAACAAGCTAATTTGACTTCTCATGTAGTTTTTGGTCACTTCTGTTCATTTTCTCAAACACTGCCCGGGCTGCTTTATTTATATAAACACACTGTATTTAAATATTTAAATTAAGCAGTGTCCTCCCTTTGAGCTGTCATTATCCACTTGTATAAACTTTTTTTTGTGTGTGTATGTAGGACATTTATCATTACACTGTAATGGGATGCATGAACGCCTTCCATACTAATCACTTCATTTAAGCCATTATTCAAGTTTCACAGACTCTCCATCTCAGCTTCACTCATCCTGAGTATAATTGCCGTCGGAGAAAACAAAACACTTGACTTTATGTCCTCTCCAGCGAAAAAAATGCGACTCCTCATTTGTGTGCAGCCTCTCTCTTTTCCAAACATCCAACAGGAAAAAAATGTAGTGTTGTTTCAGTAAACAACACTAGCTTTGTCTGCCTTCCATTTTCTTTTTCTGGCTTCGTCTGCCTCACCTCTTACCATGACTTTTCTTTCTGTTCTTCACACTCTCTGTCTTTCTTCCCCCCTCCCACCCAGTTTTGCTGCTTCCAGTTGCATTAAAGTAAATAGGTAATTAATCTGTGCCTCAGGGGCTAACAGCAGCACATACCAGCCCTACGGCTTGCCCACAGGCTCATAGGCAAGACAGAAGCAACGTGTGGGTTGTTACTCATCAAACACTTTACAAACCCATCTCCATATCCACCCGTCTACTCCGTCATGACGCCGAATAACATCTCGATTTGCTCTTTCTTTGACACATAACTTTGTTTGTCACTTAGTTTGGGTTTTTTTTGTGAAAAATAGATGCTTTTGATTATCTAAATAACTTTTCCCCCCTGCATCAGTTAGAATAACTGAAGGCAGAAGCAGAGAAACACTTGTAGCAGTGGCAGCCTGCCCAGTCACCTGCAGCGATGGAGGCCAGACGAACGTAGTCAGAGCCCCTCTCCTCTGGTTCATACGGGTAGCTCTCCACCAGGCTGAGGCCTGCCAACAAAGAGGAGAGAGGTTAGTTTGTATTGTCATGACAACCCAAAACTCTGGTGCAGTACATCAAATGGCAGCATTTGTGTCTACAATTGCACGTGATCCCTATAGCAAAAAGTATAAAATATAGGCTAAAAAAAATAAAAAGGCTGGAATAATACAACCTGTCCCTGTGTTTTAGTGTGTCAGTTAGTTTATGGTTATTTTAATAAACCCAACTTTATTTAGAAATGTACACCATGTGAGCACAATATAAACTGAAATATTAAAAGACCTAAAACTAGATTCAGAGACAAAATTAAAACCAATTGACATGCAGTATCAGTAACTTTTGGGCCACTTCTTACTTCAGATTTTAAACTCTGAAGTAAATTACCTACAATTACAAACACAGCAACAAAAGCAGGTTATATGGGGTTGAAAACCAATTAGCTGCCTTTTAAGTTATAAAACAGGTCTGGCAATCAGCACTTTAATATGCAGGGTCTCAAAGCAGCATGAGGTTACTGAAGGAGCTGTGAACAGGTAAACATCTTTGCCCAAACTGCAGCATACATGAGTTAATAAATGCAGCTTTATTAATATATCAAAGTGAATGTTCTTGAGAATCATGTCAAAATATACCAAACACAAAAAACTGCATGCAGTGTAAATGAAATGTTTATATTATGGAGTCTACCCTGAGTATGTATTGTACCTCACTCCAGCCTGGAAATAATGATGGTCGATGTATGAAAATCAGGCAGCTTGTCAACTATGTTCGACTGTTGCACTCGTTTTCAGTTGTTTTAAATATAAAAGTGTATGCTAAATGCCTAAATTTGAAAGTAAATGCACTACAAATAATGGGGTTTAATGCAGGAAATCACAATGGTAGTGCAAAGTGTTTGAAATTAGCACAAAAGTGATAAAATACAACGAGTGTGGGTGGAACAAAAGGAACCAGAGCCTCAGTTTGAACTGTTCTGGACACAATAATCACTCTTTTCATTTCAGCCTGGAATTTACTGTTGAGCTGTCTGGAGGCGGAAGCCTAATTCATGTTTAATGGGCGGCACACACTTGATAATCCCAGTAACATACTGTACCTGCTCCCGCCCACCTCTCGGGCACGGAACCATCACATTCTGTGTGTTAATGCCAGTCTTACCGTGCAGCACAGACTGATGCAGACTCCAGTAGATACTCAGGCAGTTCTTCTCCTTCTTCATGCCTCGTTTACATTGGCAGCCGTGCAGTGGAGTGGACAGCAGCGCTGTCATGGCGTTCTCACACTGGTTTCGCGCCCCGGGCCCCAGCTTCACGCTGCCGTCCCCCGCCACACACTGCCTGAGGGTGCGCAGTCGCGGGCTGCAGGTGTCATCGCTGGAGCAGGTGTCTCCGGCACGCAGGCAGTCCCTCCCGCCCACAGAGAGAGCCATACGTGGGACTCCTGTGAGACAAGACAGACAGAGGACAGGTTAATGTCATGTTGTGGTCCCCCATGATGAGCTCTGAGCAGGAGACTGGTCTATGGATTAGTTTTCTTTACTGTACACTCTCAAAGGCTGGTTTAGATGTATAAATAATACCACTCATTAAATCAAGTATTAATCCAGTACACTGAGCTCCAAATAAAACAAACAAACATATAAAACAATCTTTCAGGCTGCAAATTAAAGAACAGGCAAAACTCAATGACAAGAAAACGACTGAAAACGTATAAATATGACTTCTTTTTTCCCCTCATCAATTTAATCATGATTATCCATATTAGATATAAAATAATGACAGCTTGGGGAAACAGCTGAGCTATCTTGCTAAGCAAGTCTTGATTGTACTTTTTGCTTTATAGTTGGCGTTCCAGGGATTTTCAAAATTATACCGACTGGCCCCAGGGGGCACTAAATCATTCAAAAGACCTGTAATTTCTCTGTGTAAATGTAGTAGTACGCAACAGATATTTGGTTAAAACACTATTAATAGCAAGTTAAAAAAAAAATATATATATATATATTACGAGGAATTGGGGAAAGGTAACCTCCCCTCGACCAATTAATTGTTAAGAAAACTTAATGGATAAACTGACCCATATCTTGAGACTACGTTAAGCATAAGTGGAAGAGAAATGGGACAAATGGACATTATACAAGGAATATGGAAAGTTGGCATATATTAATATAACATTAAGATGTTAAAAAACTGCACGTTTCTCCCTCCCATACCACATACTGAGCTGTTGGTTAAGGCACACGTGTTTTCTACTAAAGAAACACAATGGTTTTAGGTTTACATGTGTTGTTGTAATTTTTAAAAAAACTGTTTCTCGGCTTAGTGAAAGTACCAAAATTCAACTTAAAGGCGTGTAACAGCAACTCATATTGTACTTCCACACAGTTCCATAAAGCTGTGGGACTTGTGAGAGACAAATTTAGAAAATAACAATTGTGGGATTTTATGATCCACTGAATCATTGCTAAAATAATGTAAATTGAATTGAATTTAATAATTGGATTACATTTCTACATCCCCTGTCAGCAGCGATCAAACTTGGTCAACGATGCATCTCACCACTGTATTCCAGCGTTTTAAAATTATATTCATAAACCCGAGGGGTGTGCTATGTTATTCATGAATTCACACAGTTGTCACATAGAATACATTTGACACCACTGACTGGATCTTGATGAAACTTGGGGGGATGATGCATCTCACCAATACATCCTGACATGTTCAAAATTACACTGAAGTGTTTCAGCCCCAGTCAAAACAAAGTGTCATATCTGTTACCGATTGGCCCAGAGAGGGGCTGCATCATTTGTGTTCACTGTTGTCTTGTTTCATGTGGCACTAATAGCATGCAAGCTATAGTCCCCTAAGGACAGTAAAGGCTTGTTTATTCCCAGCTGTCAAGGAGTTCTTAGACTCAATCTTAAAAGTGATGTTGTGTTTTTTAATCCATCCATGTGTGTAGCTTGGGATAACACACATATACATTTACTAAAATGTACAATTATAAGAGTAAACAACAGGCACAACATCACTAACAGAGAGATGATTAAATTCAATAGGCCTACTGCATCCTTCCAAACTACGATGCAAGAGACTGACAGCCTACAGCGATGCTAGCGGTTCTATGAGGCTGTACACGCAGCGCTAACATCCACGTGCTAACATGCTCACAAGGCTAACATGCTGATGTTTAGCTGGTATAATGTTTACCAAGTTCACAATCTGATTTCAGTCTGTTAGCATGCTAGCATTTGCGAATCAGCACAAAACACAAAGTGCAACTGAGGCTAATGGGAATGTCATTAGTTTTACAGGCAAGTACTGGACAAATTCAAATTTCAGCCTGATGATGGGACTGTAGATGAAAAATCAGGGGATCCACAAAGTTATTACAATTTATCCTGAAGGGGACATTAATTATCTGTATCAAATTCATGGCAATCCATCCTAAAGTTGTTGAGACATTTCACTCAAAACCATAAATGTTAAGCTGCTGGTTGTGCTAGAGGAAAGGTCAGGGGATCACAAATGTCATTAGGATTCATTGTCTGGGCACCATGGGTTTATGTAACAAATTTCTTGGCAATCCATCCAAAAGTTGCTGAAATTCTTCAGTCAGGACGAAAGGAGTAGATTGACCGACTGACATATCCCTAGAGCCATGCCGCTAGCTTGGCTAAAAAACTCCCTAACTTAATGGTGGATCAGCCAGTACAAACTCATATTGTGCAGCCAAACTTTGCTCAAACCCCGAGAACTTTATTTTCTACTCTAGTGGAGATCCCAAAGTTTCCAAATACCAAATATGTCAGGTTGGATTTTCGGTGAAATGTGTGTATCTAGACAAGACATTTTCATTTGAGGTAATGTGCAGTCGTAAGAATATGGAGTCTTGGGCTTGAATATTTCACCAAGTGTAAACATCATGTATCTTCAATAAAAAGCTGGAACAAACTGAGACAGAATATATATTAAATACTGTCAAAAAGGGTGGAATAAGATGATTTTTCCAACTTTAAAGCTACTTAAAGGGAAAAAAAGGGGCAAAACTAAATGTTTAAAAGGTAAATTAAATATCCAAACAGTGCAGCTTTATTAAGAGTACTGCCATTCACTGCTCTCTTAGTATTTCAGAAAGCATTTAAAACCATCTGAAATGATAGTGATTAGTTTTAAACAAATGAGAAGAATTGGTTATCCACTGCTTGACAGATTCCCAGAAACCATGTCCAAAAGCATTTCTGTGTCACTGACAACTTTCCGTGCAGCGAATTGGTTCAGTAATTAAATCTTAATCAAATCTGATTCCATCACAGCTCAATCAAGTGATAAAGAGCGAACGCAGTATCCCAATAAAGGCAGAAGCTTGCGAATTTTCCACTGCCGACTGGCAAAACTGTCAGAATTCTGCGTCTTTGATTGGCTCAAACTTTAGCTCAGAGTGACTCTCCCTGGGTTAAGTGACTCTAGAGATGATCAGATAAAACAGAAAAGGGTGAATCAAGTCTGCATCTTTAGCTGTAGCCTGCTGTACTTCTCAACCTTTTCGAGGAGTCAGCTAATCTGGCGGTAAGCTGTCAATAAAAGTCTAGACAGACGGTGAGGCAAGAAGCTTGTTGCTATGGGTTTGGGATGTTTGTGGATGCTATTGAGAGAAAACATCTGTCACTCAAGTGAAGAGCTCGTCTTCGCTGAGGTCTTGACAGGCGGCACTTAGTGTGCCAAAAAAATTCTCCCCCTCAACAAGTCATTTATTCCACTATGGAGTCTTAAAATCAGATTTATTTTTTTGTGAAGCAAAGGGAGGGGAAGAATACTGCAGGGTGAGATAATGTCATTCGTTTTCGATGCAAATCAGCTCCACTCACGAGTTTTCTTGGATCAAGTGATGGTACCTTGAAAGAAGCGGAGGAATCAGCCTTATGTCAAGATACTTCACTTGCTCTGAGAAAACTCTTAATATGCACATTTGCATTGGAAATACGCGATATTATCTCACCCCTGTGGTAGTGTTCTTCACTTGGTTTAAGAGAAACAATATTTAAACATATTTAGAGGGATTTCTTTTGCCTCTCTTATGCAAGTATGTGGAACTGCAGGTGGGAGCAGATGTGTGGGTGGTGTGTGTGGGTGTTCTGATATAGAAGGTGGAGCACAGTAGAACCTTAAAGCCAGGTTTGGCTTCCCTCGGCTTCAAGGCGAAGGAAGAAAGCCCCTGGTGATCAGCAACAGTGCAAATCTTATTAAATTGCAACTAATCCAGTGTGGAGAGAGGTTTGATATTTGTCTGAGAAATTAAGCAGCACTCCAGATTGCAAGAGATATCTTTTTGCCTGGAAACAGAGCCGCGGCGCACCGGCAGTTCAAAGAGAGACAGTCAAAACCAATTAGGGGAAATCAGTTGCCTTGTCATTCAAATTCGTTCCATCCTATATGCCTCCCTGTTTATCCCACTGAGGTAAATAATCTGTTTGAGCTCTCGCTCTTTGCTTTTTTGTTTCTTTTCCTCTTTGTTTCTTTTTCTCCCCGATTTCCTCTCTGCTCGCGTCATCCTCTCCACTTATCTCTCCCCCTCCTTCTCTCTTTAGTTTTTTTTTCTCTCAGCCCTCACTCGCAACACAAACACACCTGGTACGGTTCACGGAGCAGATTCTGAAATTAGAGAAATATTTTCAAGAAAACGGGATGCCCAAAAGCAAAACTGAATCCACTTTTCATTCCTGTGATCTCGGGCTTCATTCTCGCAGCTAAAAACAAACAAAACAGCCAAGACGTGTTTGTGATGTTTTTGACAGACAAAGCGTGGGACTGTCTAAATAAGCATTAACTGAGAAAATTATTGACAGCATTGTGGGACATGAATTGAAAGCAACAGTGATCCTGCAAACATATGAACATGTTGATTTACAGCTGCAACTACTAAAATGTAACTTGGTAAACATCAATGGGTGAGATTAACAAGAATAAGTCACAACAAACACAAAATAACTGCCTTTCTTATCCTCCTCTCTCTGTTGCCGCTCGGTTCTCCACTCAAAGGAAAGTAAAGATGGAGAGAGAGCTGGAGCTCCCCTCATCTCATCGGGTGGCGCCTCACGTCTCTCTGCCTCCCACCTAAACCCCAGGCTCCTCTACAGCCACCGGGCATCAGTCACTGCCATCAGCCGCTAGCTATCAGCCCGACGAGAGAAAGCTTCCTTTAAAATCTATAAGAGCCGCTCCACAGAAAGCACTGCATTCTTGTTACGTCACAGAAGGGAAGCTCAATAAGATTTCATTCTCGATAACTGATGTTCATCACTGTAAAGAGTTCATAAAATTGAATGATGATGATAAAACCGGGACGAGGACAGAGACAGTGATGACAATGATTAAATGAATTATGTGTTCGCATACAGTAAGCCCGACTCAGCTTTTTTTTGTGAGTCTGTATCCCAGAAAACAACAACAGTAACAACTTTACTGCTCATTCATCGGTAAAGTCGCGTTCCCTAAAGAGAGTATCAGAGCACAAGACTTATTATAATTCCATCATTAGATTATAAACCCCCTGTGTTCTTAATTTATGTGAATTGTAACTTTCTGTTCATTATTTATAAATGTCTTTTTACACAGACACACACCACTGACAGTCCGAGGAGGGGGGGATCCTTTTTTATCTTAATTTCCCTCCGAGGTTTTTTTTTTTCCCCATTTCACTTTTTAGTTTTTGAGGTTTTTGAGTTGTATTTACTTTTCTTCTTTGAGAGCAAGAGCTGGATTGGCAACTTCTGCTTCATGTAGCACTGCTGAAACAGTTACACTCAGTGGCCACTTTATTAGGTACACCTGTAAAATCCAATTCAACAGCTCACAAATTCTACCTTTACAGAGATAATACTGTTCAGTTTTGATTGACAGAGAGGGATTCATCCAACTAAAGGTTTATAATTGAGGGTGTAGTTTGCAGTGGTGTTGAACTGGACTGTATTATATTAAGAGGTGTTTCTCATGTTTTGCCCACCCCACTTACAAACATGAGGGGGGACAAATATTACAGTAGAAACACATTTCAATATGATGAAGTCCAATACAGCACCACCACCTCCAACTACGACCTTGGTAATACACCTTTAGTTGCATTAACCCCTCTCAGAAGGTTTGAACAAAAACTGGCCATTATAAAAGGTAAATATGTGGCAGAGCTGTTTGTACTGGGTTGCGTTAGACTGTGTAGGTGTACCTAATAAAGTGGCCAAGGAGTGTATTTGACCAACAACAATCTTGATTATTGATTTATCTTTCAAATAATTCATCAACTTGCTGCTTTTCTCCATTTCATATTATAGTAAATTGGATATCTTTGGATTCTGGACCGTTTGTTGATCATCCTGACCTCTCAGAAGTTGTGATTGGTTGATTGATTTTCACTATTTTTGGACATTTTAAGGACGAAATGCAACTGTGTCTTCGAGAGATTACATTCACTGTACAGTGTACAGTATATTGCTTACAACAAGACTTTGACTCCAGAGAAAACCAGAGTTCGCATCCTGACTGTGGACAGGTTAATGCTACTAAAATCTTTGGTTTAGGGAAAGATCATGGTTTTGGATTAGATTGATTGCTATGACAAACATTTATCATATTGTTAGGGGAAACAAATGACATACAGTATGCTGTCAGTCAATGTTTTGCACATATGTTTTGTGACTCTAGCAGGCCGATTCGCTCCGGCCCTAGTTGTGGGCCTGTAAACTCGATTGAGACACTGTATGTGATATTAAGCTGTTCAAATAAACTTGACTTGAAATGCATAATAGGCAGTGGAACAACTTACTTTACCAAGATTTTAAAGAGACTATTCCCAAGACAGCCAAAGACAACGCAGCATTCAGTCAGGTCTTAAAGTCAATGTCTATGCAGCGACTTTTAAACTTTTAGTTCCAAGTTGCAACTGCAAGTTCACAACACGGACTGAACTAACCTCTAAGCTCATGAGTGAATGAAGTTTGTTTTCTCAATCTGAGCTGATGCTCTGTGCATGCTGTTTGTAACTTTTTTATGATTTCTTGACTAGATCTCGCACAAAAAGCATCTTTCTCTTCATCAGTTGCTGTATGGCTGAGTGGCTTGCTATAGACAGTATGATGAATCCTATTAGAGACAACAAGCTCTTGGATTGTTTGGTAAATCGTTGACAGCACTACCAAGGGACCATGCTTTTGTTACTGTAGTAGTTCCTTATTAGCTAACTGTGCCTCCCCGAACACTTTTTAACCAAGATGACTCACTGTGTCTGCTGGGGTTTCTTCTGCTACGTTGTCTCTGCTTTCACAGCGACTAATAATGCCCTCTCTCCTCCCCAGCAGTGTTGCCAAAACAAAAAAGCAATATTCTTCCCATAAATGCACACACACAAACACACACATCAATGGGGAAGAACAAACATGCTCGTGTAAATGCACTCATACACACAGTCACACAGTGAAAAAACAATTTAGACGCTTTACCATAAATGTAGTTTGTAGTAAGACTTATTCGGACAATAATTGGTCCTCAAAATACGCCGTGATAGGGTCCTTTTGCTCTGTATCATTGATTCAGCAGAACATGATGAAATTTAGAGGAGAACCAAGAGACCACTCTGGGCGTGATGCAGAATACTAATTTCCTTCCCAGATTCCTCAGTGACTAATCCATCCTGAAGAAAGTCAATATCATTCCACAGCAGTTCCAGAATAACCACGAACTGCAATTTGGGCATTTTTCTTTGTCCTTTTAGAATTGAAAGTGTGTGTGGGCATGTATATCTTGAGACCTGAAAGCTTGATGAAAAACTATTTTTACAATTTCAAAAACTCATTTTGCCAGTGAGAAAATAATTCTACTCTTTTGAAGTAGAGATCATACTTTTTGCAGACACATTTATGTCGTGCAAGATAATAATAAATTGATTTTAGACTGAGCTCCTCAGTGGTGTGAATGATATGGTGGGGGAATGAAAAGATTATTACACTGGAGTTAGATTACTAGATCAGTATTTGAAAAGAAATAAAAGACAAAGGCTCAAGACTTCAATCAGTAGCTCTAAAAAGTCTAAATTGGACATTGTGATAATGGAGACACTTTTTATGCGAGTATAAATTAGAGGTACTGCACGAGGTTATAATAATATTGAACAGAAGTAAAATAGCATTTGCCTTTTGTTGGAAATTAGAAAGCAACCAAATACATGTACTTCAGTGCTGTACTTGAGTACAAATTTGAGATACTGATACTTTACTTGATTTCCATTCTTGTAAACTTTCTACTTTTCCTTAACTACATTTTAGAGTGAAATGTTGTACTTTTTATTTATTACATTGAAAGTCTGAACATTTATAGTTCCTGTTGATGAGGAGGATCGTGTGATACAATCAATCAACTTAATGACACAGTGACTTTTAGATTAAATCTATACAACTTTGTCCTGTTCTTTGCCTCTTTTGATCCTTTTTGTCTTCCTGCATTTTTCTTTATTTTGTTCCTTTCATCCTTTCCTATTTCCTTCCTTCTTTTTTGTTCCTTTTCTTTCTTCAACTGATCTGAGAGCATGAAAATCCCCAAAACAGGAAATATAAGTAAGTGGAACTAGACTGTACTCGGAGTACTTTACTTTTGATACATTAATATAGGTATTATACTGACAACTTGTTTGCTGTTCTTTTATGTGAAATGTAGTGATGCACCGAAACAAAACTTCACTCTATGAAGAAGGAGAAAGAGAAGAAAAATGGTCAGTGGTTGAGTTATTTTTCTGCTACCCGTCACAGCTTTCTTTTTGGAGGGCCACTCTAAACTGAAGGTGATTCTAAAAAGAGGTGAAAAGGTTAAGGAGGGGCTGAGGAGAACTGAGAGTCTGGGGCAAGGTCCAACACTGAACCCACCTTCAAGCAGACTGAGGTCTTTGGGGGCCAGCAAAGAACTTCCTCTTTTTCTACACAGTCATTCTAAGTGTTAAGAAGTATGGCTGCCCAGTGTGGGTCAGTTCTTTCTGTCGAGCTGAAGAAAAGAATCCTCAGGCTACTGAAAGTTTGCTCCAAACAGGTTGGTCAACGACTGGAGAGATGAAGCCTTCTACAAAAGACTTCTGAATAACATCCTGGATCTTTCTCATGTCCGTCATGATAACCAGCTTATAACATCAAAGAGACGGTTTAGTCCCAGTTCCTTAGGGATTTTAAATTAGCATTGGGCCTCTTGTTACAGTTAAGTCCAAACACAAGTGTACATGTAAACACACAGTTCAGACAGGTGACAAATTAAAGGAAAAACCAACATAAAGTGTCTTAGTAAGGTGTTGGGCCACCACATGCTACCAGAACAGCTTCAGTGCTCCTTGGCATTGATTCCACAAGTCTCTGAACTCTACTGGAGGGATGAACACCATTCTTCCAAAAGATATTCCCTCATTTGGTGTTTTGATGATGGTGGTGGAGAGCGCTGTCTAACAGGTCGGTCCAAAATCTCCCATAGGTGATCTGTTAACTGTGAAGGCCATAGCGTATGATTCAAATCATTTTCATACTCATCAAACCATTCAGTGACACCTCGTGCCCTGTGGATGGGGGCATTGTCATCCTGGAAGAGACCACTCCCATCATGTTTCATCACAGGATAAAGGTGATCACTCAGAACAACTCTGTATTGATTTGCAGTGACCCTTCCCTCTAAGGGGACAAGTGGACCCAAACCATACCAGCAAAATGCCCCCCACAGCATAACAGAGCCACCAGATCTGCATTCGTTATGTTTCTCCACTCATTAAATTGGGTTTTTCCTTTAATTTGTCACCCGTCTGTACCTACAAACACACACACACACACACACACAGGATGACAAGGTGACAGAAGCCGCAATTTTAATAGGAAGATGAAACAGTCTGGAAGAACATAATGCTTGATACTATGAGGATGGAGGCTATTTGGTGTGTTTCTGTGTGATGTTTTGGTGTGATATATGTTGTTCTGTCACTGGTCAGAAAATGAATTTCCAATTTCTCTGTGAGGCTGCACTACACAGCAGTGCTTTGAGTTAAATGTTAATGTCGGCATGCTAACATGCTCACAATGACAATGCTGATGTTTAGCGGGTACAGTATAATGTTTACCATGTTCACCATCTTAGCTTAGCATGCTTTTGTTAATTAGCACTAAATGACATTCCTTAAGCCTCACCTGCACTTTGTGTACAGGTGAGGCTTAGGGAATGTCATTAGTTTTGCAGGTATTTGGTCATACACCAAAGTATTGGACAAATTGAAATTTGCTAGATGAAAGTCTAGATGCTCACCAAAGTTATTACAATTCACAAATTAATCAATACATGAATGTCTGTACCAAATGTTATGGCAATCCATCCAATAGCTGTGGTCAGATTTTCTTTCAAAATCACAAATGTCAACCTCATGGTGGCGCAAGAGGAAAAGTCAGTAGCATCACCACAGTCATTAAAATTGACTCCCTGGGAACCATGAATGTCTCTACAGTTTTTGTGCCAACCTATCATGTAGATGTTGAGATGCTTCACTGGCTAAATTAAGCCTTTACCCAGATCATCAATGTAATTAGGATTATGAGACCATTAGACCATTATGAGATACCAAATGAACCGAATGAACCCACACCAATGAAGTTAATGCAGGGTTAGTAACTTTTGTTTAAGGTGGACTGATATAAGGCTTATATGAAACCTTTACAACATTGATTAAATATTAATAATAATAATAATAAAGAAGAATATAATTGAGAAACTAAATAAGTGACTGAGTGACTTTTTATACTTTTTAGACTGTGTGCTGAGGAATTAATCGAGGCTCACTCACATAAGTGAGATCCACCTGGCCCTGAACAAGTCGTCTGTCCTAAAGCATGGCCACAGAGCCCATTAGAGGGCATAGCTGACAGCATACTGAACCACGTCCACCCTGCCAGCTGCACCCATGCTGTACCATGCCAAGAAGCAAGAGGAGGGTGTCGTACAAGATGACAATGATCCTGACCACAGAACAACTGGTTGTCAACAAGACATCCTATTATCCCTTGCTCTCATTATGGTATACCCGTCTTTAGTTGTATTAATGCGCTGCTCAAGCGCACAATGCGGAACAGGTGTTTACATCTCTTATTTGTCAATGTTGAGATGGCCTGGGATAAAAAAAGGGCTTTAATAACTGCTGTAGACCACAATGTTGGTAGAAAAATCCACTTGAAAAGTCATCAGCTTGTGAGTAAAACCCTCTGTTGGAAGGAGAGAGGCTGGGGAGAGGATGTTTTCTTGAATGTGATATTTTTTTTGTTGTGGCAGTAAATCCAGGGACTTGATAAAAGAGTCCAATGTCAGTCTAGATGTAATTGTTGCCAATTTTCTCAGTTAGAGAGCAATCTGGGGAAACAAGGCTATTTGTTTCATCTATTGTCTGGGTGCTGTCATTCTGACCTTTAAAATCCTTACTCTTGTTTGAGCACAGTGGATTTGACACTTGCCGTCTTTACTGTTGATTGCTTGTAATGTCTGGGATGTTGGAACTGAGCCTTATTCCCACTGCAAGCCTGTGGATAAGAGTGCCAGCTAAAATGTAAAATACAGAAAACACTACTGGGATTGCAGTAAACAGTGAGCTGACATTTACTTTCACTTCTTTGAGTGAATACTGTTCAGGAATAATCATCACTTTGAATAGTATGGCTTTTCAGTCTAAAATACTACAAAAAGAGTCAAAGAATAGTGGACAGTCAATGCAATCATCCATCTCTCCAGTTTGAGATGTGATGGCAGCTGGACAAACTGAGCAGCTCAGACATCCTTTTTTCCAGTATCATGCTCCAGCTTGTGGGATCCCAAAGCGCTCTTGGACCTGCTGGGAGATGTAATCACACCAGTGGGTCCTGGGTCTGCACAGTGGTTTCCTTCCCAGTAGGTCAGGCCTGGAACATTGCTAAAGGGAGGAGGCCCATGGGATGTCCTTTCCAAGTCCCCCAAATCTCCTCAACTGGCCTCTCTCAATGTAATGGAGCAGTGGGTCAATACCGAGCTCCTCCTGAATTTGCTGAACTCCTTACTTAGTCACGTAAATGAATGCCAGCCACCTTGTAGACTAATCTCATCTTGATATCATGTGGCTGTGATCCCACTTTTATGGCTTCAAAGCTTGTAACAGGGGTGAGTGTCAAAGCTGAAGTTGTCCAGTAAATTGACAGCTTTGCTTTCCAACTCACAACTCTCTTCACCGGCACATTCTGATGCGAAGCCAGCATCAGTGCGGTTGGTACCCCTGACCAGTACTCAATCCCCCAGTCTCTAACTTGGCAGCAAATCACATTGAAGATTGTAGTGCGATTAAACCAAATTAAACCAACAAAAGCGCCATCAAACTGGGCATTCTCCAGGCCTCACTCTTGCCTTTATGTCTTTTTGATAAATATCTTAAAAGGAGAGGTAGCCAGGCATACTTGTAGTGTCATGCTGATGCCATGCTTGAAAACAAATATTGTGCAGCCATGGGAACAAATGTCTTGCAGGAAACAATCTCTTCAACATTCTTTACTCATACAGCATCTCCCACAGGATACCTAACATGGTGATTTTTCAGATCCACAAAACGTTAAACACTGGAGCAGCAAATTCCAAAGAAACTGGGACACTCTCAAAAGTTTAGTGTCTAGTCTAGCGCTCCATACCCCGGACAAAATCTGATTCCAACTAAATCTGTGGTTCAATACTCATCTGCAATCTCATTTCCAGATAACATGGCACAGATTTTCGAAGAAAAGTACTGTGAATCTTCATGACCTGGCACAAAACTTTCACTCTCCCTTTGTAAAAATGGCTGTTTTCACACCTTTGTGCCAATCCATGGGTTTAGTCTCCTAAAATCCATGTGACAATGTGGAGACTTGGCCACTACTCTGCCACTGAGGAGCTTTGTGACTATAAAAAGCATGATTACTAACCCCTAAATTCTTTCATGTCTGACCCCTTATCGCAGGTTGTGTCAAACGGGCAGGAGTCCTTCCACCTTTCAACAATTCAATCCTGTTTTCAGGTCATGAATTTCCTGTCCACATGGAAAGAGCCTGAAATCCTTGCCTCTTGAGCCACAGAAAAGCTTTTCAAAAAATCTCTGCCGTCACCTGAAAGTCAGCCTCAATAGCCTCTCCAAACTCCAGCCACACCACACCCACATTTTCAGATCTGCAACTTATGTGGACGTAGACTTCCTAACATGCCTGTCCTGCAGTGAACACAGAGTTGCCTGTGCAAACCAGGCATGGAAAACGTCCTTCTGCAGCCTCTCTGAATCTGTATGGGAATTCATAAGCAAAGGTATACACCAGGCTGGTGTTATTTTCCTTCTTAGCTTCCCCCTCTCCACGTTTCCCTATTGTAACTGTTACTACTGACATTTGGCACATTTTACAGGCGTATATAGAGTTTTTGCCATATTACTCTAATGATATTTTTGTTTTGTTGCATCGTTCTTTCCTCATTGTCCCCTGAAGACAAATAGCTATAAAATCTGATTGGAGCACAGTTGGAGGCTCTATCAAAAAAATTGGGGGATTTAAGCTCCTTATTTCTCCGTGTCTTTCTACATACAAATGCCAAAATAGCTACGCTCTCCCTCTCTCTTATGCATCATCTCCTATCTCCCCTTCTTTCCCTTATAAGAACACACTGAGGTGTGAATACACACAGACACCAAATGAAAAGAGCTACAGTTTCTCCACTTGAAATGCACAATATGTGGGCATTGCATATCAATATCAAACACTCCACACACACGTGCAGTGTCTCATTTCTCTCATACAACCACAAAGTCTGTTCTCATTTTACTTTTTCTCTCTGCTGCATGCACAGAAAGTATGAATATGAACACGAAGATACACAAATACGCCACATTCTCTCTCACACGCCCCGAACAGGCTGTCTCTGGTGAAGACTCACCTCTACACTTCACCTCCCCAGGGTACCCTTTCATGCGGCGTGTTTGTGTGTTCCTGTGTGTGTGGCTGAGAAAGAGCAGTGTCTATATGAATGTGCGACTGTGAGTTTCCACCTGTCTACGTTTACTAGTGTTGGCTGAGAATGACATTCTTTAACTGTAAATGTGTGTGTCTTCCTGTCAGCATCGTCCTCGTGTTTGTCTCCTTACAGCACTTATGAGTGAGCACACTCTTACACAAATATTTATGTACACACATTTTTCTAAGGGTGGAAATAATCGTATTGTTGAGTTAATCCCAAGTGGGCAGAGCTACAGAAACAAAGCTTCCCTGAAACACTTGCAACTTGGAAACTTGAGTGACAGAGAGGGAACGTCTCCTTCAAAATTACTTTTTCATTCATCATAGCCTTGATATTCATTATCTTGTAAGGTCACTAGGTTAGCTAACAAAGCTTCCCTAGACAGCTCCAGGCTAATATGATTTTCTTGCCATGAAAGTTCAACTAGACTAAGTAGCTGACCTAAATAATTTCATATGTTAGATTTAATTTTTGTCAGTATCATGAGCTTCTTCCACCATTACCGTTTGCTTCTTTTAGTGCTTATTCTGTTTAATACTGCCTTGCTAGAAAGGCTGTCTCTATAGCTCCAGCCATGTTGTATCAGAACACCTCTGATATACAGATGTATGACAAATTAAAGGAAAAAACAGAATGAATGAGTAGAGAAACATAACAAATGCAGATGCTTCTGTACAAAGCATCACTGAATGTTTTAATATTAAGTATGAAAATGACGTAAATCAGCCCTTGTGGCCTAGGGGTTGAAGGCACAGATATTTATTTGCATGTTGTTCCACGTACATCTCTCTACTAATTTCATGTCATCCCTCTTCTGTTCATTATATAAAGGTCTAAACCTTAAAAAGCCAGTCATCTAGCTACACTGACAAAAAATAGCAAGAGAAAAATGGCGGCAAGTGTGAATAAAGTTATCTTAGCTGTGCAAGTTGTTGCAAGTCAACAGAAATAACAACTCTTGAATAGACATTGATTCTTTGATTAGTGTGGAAAAACATTAAGTTAACTGCTCCTAGCAACAGATGTTGCAGTTTCCTAGTTGGCTGAAAATAACAAAACAAAAGCAAAATAATCCCCCTCCCAACAATAAATCAGCTAACATGGACACAATGTCAGGCTGAATTAATAAAGTCAAACAAAATGGCAACTGAGTCTGATCATCAGGCTAAAGTCTTGTGTTGTATTGCACAATGAAAGAAGCACCTGTGATGGAAATGAATGTATGACTAGTTGCAGCAACAAAAATGTCCTTTTGGTTTGAGGTGGAATTATATCATGGCAGTATTTCAAGCACTATTTTCAAATGTCAGAGGCCCTACTGGAAATGGTACTCCCACACCTCAGGAGGCAGCGTAGTAAAGATCATCACCCAGTAAACCCAAATATCCACCTTAAGCACACTTGGCAGTGGTATTTACATCCAATGTGTTACTTATCAGTACACTGTAACACCAGTGATGTGGGCTAAAGGCTTACTCTGTACGTCTCTAATGGTTTATCAAGTGCTTTGCAGCAAAAATAATGCTGTCAGACTGAAACCAATGTGATCCATGCACAAACACAGAAAAATGACTGTATTGATTATTGGGTATTGATATGTACTAGGAGTTTAGCAATAGTCCTCACTCTATGCTCTCCTTCCTTCATGCTCTGTCCATGGTGCTGAATCTGGAGCTGACAGAGAGTCTCCCTACAAATTGTTTGTACAATATTAGATTGGACATATGAACAGTGTTGCCCAAGTTAATGGAAAAAAGCAATGAATTAGTTATTACATATTAGCAATTGCATTACTTTATTAATTACTCAGCAACAAAAATAGTTAGTTAAATTACTCATTAAATTACTTTCTGTTACTGACTCCATCTCCATTAAAGTCCTCTGTATTTAACTCGTTTGCAAATTGAATGTAAAAATGTAAAGTGGACTGCACTATTTAACTACTTTGCTTCATAATTTCCCTCTCACTCACCCATTCCGACACTAAAGCACCAATGGCACCAATGTTTAGCTCTCCGTCTGTTTTGTGAAGTGCGTGTCTGCCTCTGCTCGTACATGTGCCCGGGTCAGGTAAGGTGACGGGACGAGGACACGCTGATTGCAAGCCTGGGCTGTGAACGCATCACTGACCCCCAATTATAACTTTTACAAAGAGCTCTCCAAATGTATGTTTTAACCTGGAGGGCACAGGTCAGCAGACAATTAGATTGGGGAAAAAAACTTTTCAATGAGAGTGAAAAACTAACCTTGAAACTGGCAAATGGGACTCTTTGTTCAGTGAGATGGATTGAAGGCTTCGTGACGGCGGCGTCATTACCGAGCTATGTTATCGTTTTTGTTCTCCGCTGTAGATGCCCTCACTGGCCAAGAATCTACTCTGCATTAATTACTGATTGTGGATGCATGCTAATTAACGGCGTCATTCCAAAAGATAAAAATAGACAGGGCTTTGATGTTAGCGCTTCGCAAAGCTCTGTGGTCGCATACTCCTTGGGAGATGACCCGCGATGAGCAAGGAGGTGAGTTGATGTTTCATTATGTAAGGCAGCAGATTAGAAGACGCACCACTGGTTTTCGGCGTCCCCTTATCTAAGTTAGGAGAGCATTACGCTCCATATGAGATCAGGATGAAATGATAATGTGTATTGACAGATTCGCTCCTGTCTCTTTCTATCTCTCTCTCAAGCTACCTTACGCTCCGTCACACTTTCACAGCGATATCATTCTGCATGAGAAAATTATCGTTTTGAATCTCTTGGCTACGTCCAATGGAATAAGTTTGTGCTTTGGCTGGGTTTGATGTCGCTGTGCAAGAGTGACTTTGAAATTGAATTTTGGCCATTTCCTACTCTATTGTTTCGCCACTGCTGGTGCTGTTTATGTCAGTATTCTCCTGCTAATATGGCCTAGTGAGCAAAGGGCATCACAGTATTAATATGGTCCTTGTCACTTCGAGGAGAGCTTTCTCAGTTTAGCTCTCTGGTCATGGGTTTGGAGCCAGAGGCATCTTTTTAATGAGGAAGAGGGACACTGTGACAGGGGAGAGCTGACCTGATACAAGCCAGGACCGAGCCAGTACTGTGTCCTACTGCTCTGTATGTACACACTCAATGACACATAGACACTGAAACCCACATACGAATACTACACGGGCCCTGCAGAGACAGATCAAGTCAGACATAAATGACTAGCTAGGCTCTCTTTGTGTCAGAAGCTATTTGAAGTGCGTACTGTAGACTGCCAACACACAGAGAGGCTTCTCCATGTTCACTCATATGAACATGCCGAGAGCCTCCATCTGCACCAGTGTTTCACCCGCAAATCGTTTGTTGCCGGGGTGGAAAAGACCTTGAAATGGCATTTTAGACCACTGGACACACTGGAAAAAAGCTAATAGAATTGTATGAAACAACACACAATTTAAAGTATATGACACTAAATCCCTGAAAAAAAATACACTTCAATATGTTTTCCAAAACATATTCCATTAGTTCCCCATAGAGAATGCTCTCTTCACTTGTTATAGGAAAGTACTGCTGAAATGATTAGATGCTAAATTGACTAGTCTTAATCAAAAATCAATTAATCAAAAATAATTCTGATAATTGATCACTCATTTAAGTCATCAATCAAGCAAAAATGCCAAAGGTTGCCAGTTCCAGCCTCTAAAATGTGAGAACTTGCTGTTTTTCTTCTGTTTTATGTGATTATCAGCGGAATATTTGGAAGGGTTGGGCTGAGAAAACAAGCAACTTGAAGATTCTGGGAAATTGTAATGGGTATTTTTCACTATTTTGTACAATCTTATACACTAAACAAATAATCTACAAGGTAATCATTAGATTACACAATATTCAGCATAATCATTATTGCAGTCCTACTCTTTCAGGACATGCTTGGATTGTCTGCAAGGGTGTCCACATTTGGGGGACTTCATTGCAACAGTACATTTACATTTACTCAAGTACCATACATAAGTACAACTTTGAGGTACTTCACCTGAGTATTTCTATTTAATGCCGCTTTAGACCTTCACTACATTTCAAAGGGAAACATTGTAGTCTTTACGCCTCTGTGTTTATGGAACAGCTGTAGTTACTAGCTACTTTGCAGATTGAGATTTTTTATATAAAACACATGATGAGATTATAAAATATGATGCATAGATACCAATACCCAATATACATGCTGCTTACACACGAATGCATTAGTAACAATAATGTAACAGTATAATTCTATCATTGTACTCAGAGGGGCCAGTTTTGTGCATCAAGCACTTTTGCTTTTGATATTTTAGTACATTTTGCCAAAAGTACTTACACACTTTTTTGTTGCAGGTAAAGGATCTGAGTAATTCTTCCACCACGTCCAGGAACACATTAAAGGACAGCTGTCATGATTGCAACCCCGTGCAGACCACTCTACAGTGGCCTGAGAATAACAGCAAAAGTACTCGGTCGGTATCTAGGATCAATCTGCTGGCCTCAGACTGGTTGGAACTTTCATGATTGTATCAAATATATGACAAAATATTTGATTTTTATAGCCAGAACCTGGATAATTCTGAATAAAACCCTGACTGAACTGGTTAAAAATGGAAAATTGGAATGAATAAGACTAACTTGAGAAAGTCATTATTTATGTGATGTTTTCTCACCAATACCAACCAGTAATTGACTACCACTACAATAGTTACAGTGTATGTTCCTAACTGGTCTAACTAATCATGAAAGAATCACATTTATTTTGACACCTTTGACCACAGGTTACTAGAAGTCTGCTCTGTCCAATTAGCAAGCTCATTAAGACTTCACATGACTTGTAACAAAGTCAGTTTTTCCCACCTTGGTTAAGAATAGTGTGGTTTGAAAGAATTCAGGTTGCAGGTGTGATGACACCTCTGCTGCATTAACAAACAAACTTCTCTAAAGCAGCTGTGAACCTACGTCTCAGTGAAAATTTCAACTGACAACAGTGCTAACGATATTCACGTAAGGAGCGTTTACTGCGGCTGTTGTGACAAAAAACTCTCTCATGGATCCAATAATGATGAGACTGTCAGGTGAGGTGACAACTCCCCTGGACCGAGTGGCATACTCTAACTATTCACTAGCAGGAGAGAAACCGGTCCACACTCACTCGACACAGAGCACAGGAGAGGAATTGGAAGTGAATTCTCTCTTGGCGTAGATATATGTGTGTAGGCGGTGCAAAGCTGCTGCTGCTGCAGCTGAAACCAGGCAGGGCAGAGCACACAGTACCACCTTACTGCTATTGAGAGTGTAAGAAAAGTTTTGTTTCCAAATCAAGCCATAATAAAGTTGTACTTTACAACCAGGAAAGTCGATCGTTTTTAGATACAAGCCTTTTCATTTTTTTCCAATATCAACCTACTATATAGCAAGTTAGAATAGCAGTCTTGTCTGGAGAGTTGTATATTTTCTGTGGTCCTCTACATGCTCCATTGGTCCATACGTAAAGTCCTCTAACCCTAGTACTGTATACTATTACTACTACACATGAAAATATGTTGTTCTGTGGATTTCTACAAATCACAACCTGTTCATTTAACAATGTTTGCCCAGTGTGCAAAACATGTTGTCAGGTAATATTAATTTTAACTCTAGTATTTCTGGAAAGTGTAATGAAAATCATGATAATATCATTTATGGTGAAAAAATATACCATATGCAGTGCACATAGTCACCAGCCTCAATCTAATGAAAGCATATTTTAAACTGTGCTCGCCACAAGAGGACCTCATTAACCGTATACTAATGAGAACAATGTCTTGTTACCGCAGGAAACAACAACTATTGGGTAAGTGGAGACATAAAATGAGGGTGAGAAAAAAATCTCCTGCTTTGATAAAATGTATGTATGTTTCTGTGATCATGCTTGCTCAAATATGCTGTAGAAGTTGTCATTTGAGTTCATTAAAAAAAAGATGGTTTTCTCTATTTAAGAGAACTTTGTTCTGGAATGCTGAAGTTTGTTTCACTAACTTTGCTGTACAGAATTAATCCAGCAGCTATACATACATGGGTTTCACTGTAACTGACGTAGGCAACCTCTTCCGGCTCAAGTGTGTTGTGAAGCGCAACAGCACTGCTGAAGTTTGGTGTTTGTCAGGATCTGGTTTGAGTCATCGATCCACTTGATGCAAAGTGTTTTGTCGTGCACCTCAGAAGCACTTTTAATCAAGTGATTACCACCTGGCCTTTGATTACACACCGCAAATTCCTTTGTTTTTTTTTACATTTATGCTTTTACTTAAAACCCCTGAACACCAACTCGTGTTTTCATGTCCTCGCTGATTAGAGGTCTGTTTGGGTTGAAGTTGGAGGGGGGTTTGTTCTCATTATGTACGCCGGAGCGCTCTGGCTCCACATAGGCAGCTTGACGTTAGTCACTAAAATAAAGGGGCAGAGGTACCTGATGGTGGCAGATCATATGCTCCTTAACAACCAGAGGAAACAACTAGAGCTATGCAGGAAATCATACAGATACATTAAGCAGCGGCTGAAAAATGTCAGATTTGCTTTGACATATGTCAACAATAATCATTAAGTCACTGTTTTGTAAGTCACAAGTCCCGAGTCCTGGCAATGAAGTCACAAGTCAAAGTCTTTTCAAAGTCAAACTTTTTTCAGAGTCCACCAAATTTACCAAATTCACCAAATTTAAAAGTACTTAAAGTTGTAATCTCGAAGATTTTCATTTCGTTGTCTTTTACGGCACCTATGGCAATAATCAGTAATTGCAGGTGTGTTTTTGGACCTCACTTAAGTTTCACTTTCACTTTCCTCGTCTGTAGTTATCAACCTTTTCTCTGTTTGTTCGGCCATAATAACCGTTTACTCACAACGCTAGCAGAGACTGGAAAAAACAGTACGCTGCTTCACACACAGGTGAGCTGAAGAGCGAGTCTGTTGCGTTAAAAGCCTAACTGTGCGCCGCTTGCGATTTTTCCGGGAAAGTTGCTCCCGACACCCGGGTCATAATACTGCAAATGCAAAGGGCTTTCATCAGTGGGCCATAGGCTCAATCACCATTGTGTTGCATCATTCGGCGATAGATAGTGACTTAACAGACGTTTATTTAAAAGAAAATCTGCCAGATTATATCTTAAAACAGTTTGTATAGTAATTTTACAGAAGTAAGGTGTACCTTGGTATGTTATTTCTGTGACACAATTACAATCATTTGTCATTTCTGAGCTGATGTTTTGCATATTGCTGTACATTTTTGGTTGACCCTAGAATTTTCATTACATCTGAATACAGATATCATCTTTTGTGTATCAGCTA
>NTHP01000451.1:394746-441559 GCA_003416845.1 Oplegnathus fasciatus
ATTTGCAGCGTTTCTGTATTTGCAGCGTTCTTGTATTTGCAGCGTTTCTGTATTTGCAGCGTTTCTGTATTTGCAGCGTTCTTGTATTTGCAGCTTTTCTGTATTTGCAGCGTTCTTGTATTTGCAGCGTTTCTGTATTTACAGCGCGTTTTCTAAATGCTGCGCGTGTGTTGTCACATTGTTGAAGATGTTTTCTTAATCTGCTTGTGTTTTGTGTATTTGCATGTGTTTTCTTAAGTTGCTGTGCGTTGAGCTCTCGGGGCCACCGTATGAAACAGTTAAAATTGTACATTTACCATAGCTACTATACAGAATGGCCAAAATGATCTCAGAATATAATATTATCTTTTTAAGTACTGCAATAACATCGACACTGTCATGCAGCACTGAAACTTTAAAGACTCAATCAGTATATCTTGATCATGTAGATATCAGCTATACAGCATATAACAGAAGAGTTTGAGTTACAGATGGAAAATCAGCATTTATGTTTCTCAACTGATCATAAATAAAAAGTAGGACTGTTTTATACTGTACATGCTTTTAACAGCATGTTAAAACATTAATTAGTCCCTGCTGAGAATGATAGTAGGTTCCAGTTTTGTATTTTGATCTTTGTTGGTTTTCCATCTGTTTGCTTTACAATTGGATCACAGATTCCTTTAATGACTAAAAAGACTCCTCCCCACACAGTTCACAGTGAAGAAATGCTGTGCTGCCAAATCTTTTAGAGTATTGTGACACCTTTTACAAAATAGTTTAAACCCAAGTGTCTACTTACCAAATCCTCTTTGACGGGGCAAAAAAAAAAGTGTTTCTTTGCCAACAAAACATTGGCTTCTCCAACAACTGCCAAAATAAAATACTGTACAGATTAAAGGGATGCTGCTGTGCTCAGTGGAATGAGAAACTCTCTTTTGTGTTCAGTGTCAAAAAGCAAAACTATTACACAACTATTTTCATTTTTCTTCAAAATATGAAATTATATTGGTTTTTGTGCACAAATGCACAAAAATGCATTTGATATTCCTTGGGTGATATACAGAGTGTAGGCCCTTTTTTGCTGTAATTAATATAGTGTTATAGCTTGAAAAGGAAAAATTGCATTCACATCAGGTGAGGCTTTTAACCACACTGGCTTACAGTTAAAGGATTAGGTACTTTGCTCGAGGAAATCTTTGACCTTTCAGCAATGTGACAGTCTCTCTGATCTACTAGCCGTCATTTGAGTTCATCATTTTAGACAAGAGTATCCATGTTAGGGGATTTTTGAAGAGACAGCACTTTGTTTTTAGAAGTTGCAAGCAAAAAAGTTTCTCCTAACAGGAACTCCTCGGGAAGCCTTTCCCATGGGTTCCAAACAAACATAGGGGCTTCCCACAGCAAGTTTGCAAAGTCCTGATGAATAATGCAAAATCAGAAAGCCTATGCGTCACACCACCTTTTCTTAGAATACTAATCATTCTGACAGCGAGATATTAGATCCCTGTGTACCTCGTGTGAACTCTTATCTTAACCCTAGCACACCATATGGTTGTAAACATGAACTAGCTGTTTATTCAAATTTCACATCACCCTTAGCGTTCTGAAAATGCCACTCTGAGGGGCCCCCGATGCCAACTTGCCAAGACGCCCGGGGTCCCTGATGCCTTCCATTACGTTTCGGGACAAACCCTTATCAGTCCAGCACAAACAGTTCTGTTGAGTAAACATGTTTACAAAGTTATGATCTCTGATGAAATATGCTCTCCTGATTTCCCACTAGTGGTAAACATGTTTTCTCACCTAAGACACTTCACACTTCCCCTCAGTTCCCTGCTACGTAAACACATCCAGTTCATTTTTCGGTGAGTGAAGATTTATACGCCACCGACCCGGTATCGCCCGAAACTTGCCTGGCAGCATGGCCACAATGTTATATCAACAGATGTCAGATTGTATAGGCATCATAGTTAGGGTAGGAGAAAAGCACACTCTCTTCAACTGGGAGTGCCGCACTTGACCTTGTCCATTCCAATTACAGCAGCCCTGCAGCCACCATCATGCAGTGTGTCTATTGTCATCGGCTTGATAAGACCATAATGTGCACTGTGTAAACCTGCAGCTATACTGCAGGGAGAGCAGGAGTATGGGATACATACAGTCACGCTCACAACTACTGCATCTCATCTAATGTGAACAGTAGCATTGCAAGTCACTACTAGGAGAGATCTAGAGAAGCTGCTCCTTAAAAAGGAGGCAGTTTGGAGTACTAAATTTGGAACTAAGGGCCCTGAGGGTTTTTACATTCAGTGGATTACATTTGTTGTTCTCAAAAACATGCATTTTTTGAGAATATCATAAATTTCACTTAATGAAGATGTGCTGAGGTCAACTGCAGATTTACATTAAATTAGTTAGGGCTATGTAAATAGATGGAACACATTTGGGTATACTGTGTTTTTTTAAAAATTAGGATAAATGAGTGGGGAACTAGCTATTTTGCACTTAAAGAATAAGATTTAACTTTTTTTTTTATCTACTAATGGGTTAAAATGAAAGGATAAGGCTGGAAATATTCTGTTTTTGTTATTGTCAGTGAATCTCACGAAAAGACCAAAATCAACAATGTGTTTGTCCGTCTCTCAGTACTTTCAGATTTCCCCATCATGTCTGTAGCTCTCAGCTCTGAGCCCCTTGGTTCAGACAGAAATCTTTAACAATGCGTCGCAAATATACATAGTTTCGTACATGTCACCCGGTGCCACAGTGTGGCTCATTATGTTTAATAGTTTGTGGACAACAGTGGAACTCTACGGAACAGAAGAAGAAACTATACCTTTGGATACACAGACAACATTTGTTAGTAGGATCACTTTGTCTTTTGATGGGATTTGTTGACAATAATAAAAATAGAATATCACCAGACTTAACCTATCAGTACTATATTATGTAAAAAAAATATTTTGAACAATGATGGCCATAACGTTGTCTCGTATTTATTGTACTTCATATTTTCCTCACGCCCATTTCATTGATTCCAAAAGTGCAAAAGAAAAACATACCACACAGATGAAGGCAAGATGGGAGAGCTGTGTGACTGTATGAATGTTACAAATGGAGAATCCTGGTGGCCTGGGGGTTTAAGACACTGACCATGCAATCGCAACATTCACAGTTAAAGTCTATCCGGTGATCTTTGCTGCATGTTGACCCTCATCTCTCTCTCCCTTAATTTCCTGTCAGCTCTCTTCTGTCTCCTACCAAATAAAGGAAAAAAAGCCCAGAAATACTTTAAAAATGTTAGAAATAACAGTAGAATTCCAAACACTTCTGCAGAATTTCATACAAACAACGTTCAGGAAAGTGTAGGCTTGAGAAAATCTTTCTGTGGTCTGTCACTATCACGGTGGCAATCAAGAGGTGTAGCGGCCCAGAGGAAATGGCAGTAATGACGGACAGAGCCCCAAGCTGGAGTGAACTGCAGAAAGCCTGGGTTAATAGCCTTTTTTATGGTTTAAGGTGCTCTGTTCCCATGGGGACATTTTATCAGAGAACCCATAGTTCTCAGCAACACCTCTGTACAATCTGATTAACAGCAGAGAGACACCAGGAACACCTAATAAACATCTACCCGTTATCCAATGCACACCGCTTGGTCTTTCATGATTTTAATGATGTTGGAAGTACGCATCATCAACCCCATGAAAAGATTGTACCGTGTAAAATAATGTATGTTAAATTTTTTATTACAAAAAAAGCCAATTAAAGAACATTTTAAATAATAAATACAGGTTAAACATTGCATATATAGTTTATGTATTTAGCAGCAGGGCAGCTGTATGAATGTTTAAATGATCAGGAGCTGGAATAATTACAGGTGTTTAAATGTACTATGAACAGCATAGGTAATACTCAAAGTACAGGTACAATTCTCGCGTTTACAGATATATATTTCCTTTCCTTTTTAAATTCTTTGAATTTATTAAATTTATAGTAAAGAATAGACATGTGGGAAAATATTTAATACCTTAAGTTGTAGTAAATGTGTGTAACAACTATGGTAAACTAAATGTGATTTTATCATCCCTCATGCTTTCATTTTAAAGCTGCTTTAACTGATACTTTTATATTAACAATGGATCAAATGACTGTGTATAATGTGAAAGGGATCGTAGTGATGAACCCACAGATGATTATCATCCCACTCTGCAGTTCCAGCTCTATTAAGCTTTTTAGCGTCTTTCAGCTCATCGTTTTGGTTTTAGAGCTCACAACCTTACTGTTCTGGTTCACTCTCACAGCTGCTTTTAGCAAAAAATCTTGTATGCTAACTGCCCAGGACAAAACAGTAGACAGAAAAGTTAGCAAGTAGCTGGTAAACAATCATTTAGCCACTAAACAGTAAAATACAGTATTTCCCTCAGGAGTTGGTGAAGACCAAAACAGAGTGAAAAGGAGAGTGAATACTAGACATATATTCACAAGGCACAAACATGACTCAAAATGAATGTTGCTTCAAACCAGTTGGATGTGCATATAAGCAGCTATTTGTTAACATGTTAACCATATCAACTTTACAAGGTGATAATATGTCAATGTTGTGTTAATAGCTTGTTTCTGCTAACCCCAAGCGGCAAAGAAATCAAATAATCCCTGTTTAAATATAAGACCTAGTTTGTGTTTCATGTTGTTTATGGTTCGTTTTATTTAGTTTTGTTTTATTTTTTGACTTCACATGTACAGACGGGAGACAAATTAAAGGAAAAACCAACATAAAGTGTCTTAGTAAGGTGTTGGTCCACCATGTGCCTCCAGAACAGCTTCAATGCTCCTTGGCATTGATTCTCCAAGTCTCTGAACTCTACTGGAGGGATGAAGAAAAAAAAAAGATTAAAAAAAAAGATATTCCCTCATTTGGTGTTTTGATGACACCCCCCGTGCCCTGTGGAAGCATCTGCATTCGTTGTGTTTCTCCACTCACTTATTCAGGTTTTTCCTTTAATTTCTAAAGTCTGTACATATCCTTTATTCTATATTCATTCATGTGTATATTCAATGTGCTCTATCTACTAACACTGCTACTCTCCTACAGCCTCAGCCAAGTAAAAACAGCGGTGACTGTTCATTTCCTAAATTTGGAATTGGTCACATTTAATCGGCCTTTCCATTCAAGGGAATACATCACCCAAATGAGAGAAGTCTTTTGGCCTTGGAGGATGAATTTTAATTAAGGTGTACGGGGAAACTCGAAAAAGGTCATCATTCGCTCTCATCTAATCACACGCCTTTCAGACTCTTTTAAAAGGTGAAAACATTCCTCCCATTCTGACAAACTCACTTTTTCAACTCTGCATTTCAATTAAATGTCTGCGGTTCAGTGGACAAATGCATGTAATTAATTAAGCCTGAGCGAATACAAACGGAGCATTTAATAGCCTAACTCATAATTAACTGTAGAGATCAAATGTTTTACCGACACCTTCCTTATCTGAGCTGGCCCAGTGGGGAGATGATATGATCGATAGTGCTTCTTGTCTGGGATTCCCAAAAGTATCATTCATTTTAATCCTGTTTAAGCCAAATTCTGTCCGCCTGTTTTTTAACCTTTATTCATCCAGGGAAATTTTGCTGGGCAGACATACTCTTTTTCATCAACAACCTACTTAATATTCATACAGTTACTAGCCATAAATTCATAACAGGGAGCTGCAAGAGGCTTTTACACTTGGCTACCGAGCAGTGCTGGCTCACAGGCACCATGAAAGTAGTTGTTGAAGGAGAGGAAAGCGTTAATTATTTAACCCAGCCAGATTTTTGCATCTTTTAAAATACTGCTCACCATTAAACTCAGGTATTTTCAAAATTAAACACAGCTCCATATTCCCTGGAACTCTCATTTCTTGCTTCAGTGAGATAACTCTAAAAACTGGAGATTTGTGAAGAATACATTTGTGGTTCATCGCTCGCCCTTAGTTTTCAGACTGGAGATGAGCGAGTCTATTTGGCCCCGAGATGAGAAGCATCTGGATGTCAGAGTCGAAGCGTAATCGTATCTTTTATCAGACTACACTGAGCTTTCAGCAGCCTGAGAAAAGTGACGGCTCAATCTGCAGCGAGCTCCGACACGATCGGCCTCATCAAAGCGCTCGGTGTGTATTGTCAAGAGTTAAGATAAAAGACAGAAATGATTCCAGGATGCATTTGACTCGGACTGACATAAAAGAGAGAAATTGTGGATAAATCCAACATTTCTCACAAAAGTCTGGACAGTTTGGTGGGATTTATGGCCACGTTTCAAACATATTACTCCCATCTAGTAGGCGGGGAGATCTTTACATGTGCATTTGACAAATAAAAGATATCCTTTCAGCTCAAGCCTAATGCAGCTCTACGGTACTATCGGATCTGATTTATAGTAATACATCTCTGGTCGTTTCATCATCCACCCTGCGATGCCATCATTCAGCGCCAGATGTATCCAAAGAGCAGAGGGATATAAAATGTAATTACAATGGATTTTCGACACCTCAAGTGGACTCAGGGTCTCCGATTTGTGTAGATCTCGGCATTAGCTGTACAATTACACGGTTATGCCATGTTGCGAGGTGTCATGCATCGAAAAACCACACAGGAAATTTCCAGCAGATGCCTGTGCTTAGTCTAGAGGAGGCCAGAGGGGAATAAAGTACACAGGATTGCAGGGAAAAACACAAAGAATCCAAGGAGACAGGCATTCTATTACAGACTACAATGACAGCCACTCTCTCCTCACGGCCGAGGAACAAAAAGCCGGTTGGATGCAGCTGTCTGTCGCTTTGTTGCTGCAGTCGGAGAGCTCATCCCTCACAGACACAGACGGAGGGACAGACCGACTCTGCGCAGCTGAGCGGAATTCAATTGTGGACTTCTGGTTCGACTGAAACTCATTGTTAAAAGTTCCTCCTCTCCTCTCTGCCTTGGAGCTCGTCAGCCTAAAAATCGAGCGCTGCGAGGGGCTCAGGCTCTGTGGCCTCTCATCTTCCTTCGATGGGCAGACACATTTTTCAATTATGCACACGAGGGAAGGGAATTAGAGGCCTAATCCTGGCCTAATCCCCAAACAAACAGATCTATGGCCTCCATTTCCAACGAAGCCACCCCGGCAGCCCCCTCTACCCCCACCTCCGTCTCCTCCTGTTAAATCTCTGCCCCTCTACTAACCCGGTCAGGGATGGAAGTCCTTTCGGCTCTGATAGTTTCTTAAATTGAGCTCTGCAAGCATTAGCCGTGTTTGAATGGTACTTAGAATCAGTTCAAACTACCACTTGCGACTGTTCTTAGTTTTCCGCTCATCATTAAAAATGAAAAAGCTGAGAATGTACTTTCATAGAGTAACTCACCCACTTACAGGTACTAATTCAATACCCAGAGAGGCACAATTCAATTGCTTTGCCCTCTCCTGTTAAGATTACAATTTATCTTAGCAGGCATTCACAGCTTCCTTTCCACCACTGATCACAAGAACCATCCCACAACTACAGATCTTTTTAAACCTCTTCCATAGAACCGTTTTCTGCTCAATGGGCGTCCATCTACGATAATGATAATAAATAATCAGGTTTTTGTGTTTGTCTGAGTTCAGTACATGAACAAAGTAATCTTTAACACAGAGTCCTTGAGCTGTACTGAATCATCAGTGCCAGTGACCTCTTAACTGTTTAATGGAGAGTATGTTATTTCCCGGTTAAAGTTTACAAAAGACAGCAAAAGCTACAGAAACAATCATGATGTGATAACTGTTACAAAAAGAGAGCAAGGAGAGGGTACTGCTGAGCCATTAACCTTTCAACAATGCTTAAGGGCTTAGCCTTTTACTAACCAAACACTTCAACCCAGCAACAAACTAAACTTAGAGTCCAAGGCTGACCTGAAGACTGTCCAAGAAGTTGTCATCCAAAATGACTCATATGACTGTTACAAAAATGATCAATACAAGTATTTTTCTGCCACTTTTATGTTTTGTTCTGTTTAGTGAACTAAAAGAACTCAGTTAAGGTTAGGGAAGGATCATGGTCAGGGTTAAAAGAAAGCAACACTGACTGTTGGTGGGAGACAGGATGCAAACTGCAATCTCTGGTGCCAAAGTCAGAAATGTTTGCAGGCGCAGCTATTCACTGCAACCTCCTCTCCGAGAGGTTTTGATGTGCTACATCAATATCACACTCCATCTTTGCCTCTAAAAGAGAATAGTCATTATTCGCATTTGTCTAGAAAGCATAAATATAGGTTGTTTTACACATCTAAACAAATGTTCAATGGTGTTTTTTTCCTGATGAGGACAGTCTTGACAGTCAGACGCAGTGCCTTAAGTTCAACTTATAGTCATGTCTGACGCAGCTCCCCCAATTCGACATTGGTGGGGCGCTAGAAAGCAGAGATCACCAAAGTGCTATGTGATCTTCACCTATAGAAAATAAAAAAAACAAGAGAGAGAAGGTATTTGACACACAAACTCTGTAAATACATAAAAGGGCTATATCTGACCATCATCATCATGCACATAAATCTGCTCCACCGTCAATCTATCACACAACCACACCCTCTGGCCGTAAGATCTCTCCCTTGTTATGATTCTGTCTGTGAGTGATTCCAGCCAATCCAAGGGTGGTCAGATCTCTCTCATTTCCCTCGACTTGCACAAGCAATCGATTCCACTCAAAGGCGAAGGCCGCTGCTCATTCCCCCTGCCAGCCCGCTCCTAACTTCACTCGCCGTGTCTCTCCATCACCTTCTGAATGCAGATGCGTTCAGGGGTTGTTAGAAGTGAAAAGAGAGAGACGAAATGTTTTATCTGTAAAGGTTCCAGCAATATGCATCAGTGTTAGAGCCCCTGAGAAGATTTGTCTCCAATTAAGGAACACGCTCTAGTAGATGTCACCTTGTGAGTGCATCATTTTTGTGAGATCCATCCATTTTATCCAGTTCTACAATATAAGGAAGAGTTGGTGCACCATAAATACATTAAAAGACCAAACTGCTGGCTGCATGTTTGAGTTCATTAAGGACACATCATGCATATTTTACATTAATGCTGACCTACAATGTTTAGAGTTCTCCTGCTGTGTAGTAATGCAGTTGCAAGCTGGGATTGTTTTGGAAACTCTGCTGGTTTTCTTGTCGGTGCGTTCAAGGACACTCGGTCATTTGATACTTGACATGCACTGCTACACAACAACCTTTCTACAGCAAGAAACAACCAAAGTCATGTTATCCTTTTCACAAAATCTATTTGTCTTATGGATTTAATTTTTGGACAAATGCTTGTGAACATAATGGTTACTGACATCTTACAATCGATATTCAAATGTCAGAGCATTATTGACTGCACTACCAAGGACAATAAACTAAATATATATATATATATGTATAATAAAATAGACATTTTAAAGGGTTAAATGAAATGATTGCCAGTAATGTCAGTAAACTCAATTTGTTGTTTTTTCTCAAAATGATATTACAATTTGAAAACAAATTCTCTGTGTGGGCTGAGAGAGGACTCAGGATTTTATGCACCCAACTGAACTTTAACTTCCAAAGTGTCAAGTTGACACAGTACTGTAAGAAGATATAACTATTTTTTTTCATACAGCTAATACTTTGGAGACAGATATATCAAAGGAGCTTAAGATACATGCATTTTTCATCAGGTTAAATAAAGGTTGGGGCCTCCAAGTTCACATTTGGCACCATGGGCTCAGATCTCGGTGGGTAGTAATGTTGGTAAGTAACAAATCAGCTACTGCAATGCTCGAAAAGTATTTTTTCATTGCTTTCACACTGATGATTAAGCCTTTATTACCCCTAAAACTGCAGTGAGTTCCAACACAATCAGCGTCATCACAGTGTGCAGTGTGTGTATTGTTCAAGTTTAGATGAAAGACGGAGATCACTCCTGACTTTGCCGATAAACCCAACATTCCTCATAAAGCTTCGGTGCCTGGCTGGATTTATGACCGCATTTCAAGCAAATTACTTCCACCCAGTAGTTGGAGAGACCTTTACATGCCTTTGAATTTGGTAGAAGGGTAAATGAAGTTGGGGGCTATGGGGTCAGAGTTCAGTGGGTAGTATATGTCATCACTGTCGGGTAATAACCTTGAATCTCAGTGGTGTCAGCTTTTCAAAAGAAGAGCTTTGTTTTCAGGTTGACCACAATGCAATTCTGACTTTATCCAGGGTGATTTAAAATGGATTTTGATAACCTCAATGAGTGGTAGACTTTTCTTATATGGTAGAAGATGTAATCCTTCTATTAAATCACCAAAATTGGAGTTGCAAGGTGCTCCCTAGAAAGGAATATATTATTTAGTATGATAGCAGACCATCTTCTTGTAAAAATCACCACTGGACACTGTCAATGAGTGATGGCTCTTTGTTTCTTTCCAACGCAACTTAGAACCACATAAATCCTCTAAAGCCTTCAAAACACTGACACCACATTAGGCTTTTCAATACCCAAGCTGTTAAAAGACACTACCTTGATACCTGTAAATCTCAACAACGTAGGCAGGTTTCCGTTTAATTTGTTTCAAAGGGACTAATAAGAGATGAGTCTGAAATGAGCTCGGGCTTGAGTGAGGCCCTCTTCTAGACGTTGCAAGTGCCTGGCATAAGATAATCTACTGCTGTGGCCTCCGGGCAGCATTGCGCCAATGTATACAGTAATGTCAAGTACAAAAAAAAAAAAAAAAAAAGAGTTGTTTCATGCCATGGCTTTATGTGAACCATAATTACTGCCTGAGGTTCTCATCGCCTCGCCACTGCTGACACAGGATTTTCTTATGGGAACGCTGAAGATGAAAGGATCTGTGCTGTCAATAAAGAGATGGATTTTTATATACGGAGTTGTGCTGTTATTGTATAATATTTGTTTCATCTACTGTCAAGATGCTGAGATGCCGTGGCTTTGAGTTGTACAATCTTTAACGTCAGCTTCTTATAATGCTGGTAATCTAAGAACTGAGGCTTAGTCTACAGTAAGTAACGCTCATTGTGAGCTGCTTTCCATTGAAGGGTAAGTTAAATGTCTATTGAAAAATTTCTCAACCCAAATTACCAGTGCTCTTGCAAAATGATACTTAATGTGAACGATTTGGACTTGAACCTGAACCAACTTCTGTATCTGAGCTATTTAACTATTTCCTTGATATCACTCCTACAGTGGTTTTAAGCACTTTAAGAATTGCCAATTCATTTTACATTCACACAGATGAAGTCTTTCCACAGCTATGACTTCATACAGAGTGCATGTACTCTATATGAGATTCTGAATTTATAGCAGCTACTGTACTAAATGTGGGATAATGTGTTAAAACTATATCTTGGTAATATAAATGTACCAGTGTAAATGAGCAATATCCATTTTCTAATTACATTCCCCTGAACATGCACAACTGTGTGTGGAATGAGAAATCATTCCTGTTGTTTCATTTCAACTATTGCCTCCATATTAGTTCTACTTAATATCCCCAAGGTCATAACATTTGATAGATCATAATGTCAGCGGAGCTGGTCATAAAGCTCCACCACCCCCTCCTCTCTGGCAGCTACAGTCTGCTCACATCACACCTTAATTGACGGGGAGAGAGGCAGACAGCACGCTCAGGCCAAGGCAATCGATTGTGACAAACAAATTAGAGACGAGTTTGAATGATTAAGTTATGTATTGATTTTGATTTAAACATTAACAGCTCATGTACTTGGCGGGATTAGACGGAAAGACAAAATGTAATCAATGCTTCCTTGTACATATCAATGGGATTTAGCATGAGAAGAGTTGGGTCAATGGGGTAATAAGGGGCCGTGCAGACCAATCATGCTGCTTTTGCATTGTGGTTTGTGGGTAATGGATGAAGTGCAATGGGCAGGATTACATGTAACGTGATTACAAACATTTTAATTTGATAAACAGGGTTATTTTTATATCAGCTACAGTCAATTGCAGTCAATTTTGTCCATGCCATTTCCTTCCTAGTTTAATTCCAACTGCTACTTCAGTTCCAACATGTGAGGCATTTTTATCAGTTGTGGCATGAGAAGGAATATGATGATAAAGAGAAAATTAAAGAGGATTTTACTTATATTTACTTTACTTGTACTACAAAATGACTATAATATATCTGCGAGCAGCTGATAGGGCCATTGATCAAAACTAATGACTCAATTACTCGTTGCTCTCAGGTGTTGAGAGTTCTGGTTTCAAAGCTCACTTCCTGGCCTGCTCTCACACACGTACAGAAATACATGTGAGCTGCGACGAAATTGACACAGGTAGTCTCACTGGGAACGTTTGACAAAAGTGGAAGCATAAAGTAGGCCTGTTCCTGTGCAGTCACTAGCCATGACGCCTATCCACCCATTTATCCATTATTTAAATGTACCACTGAGAATTCTTAATTCTGATTGGCTGACAGGTGTGGATTAACTTTTAGTAACCTGACAATGTAACTGGAGAGCAACAGTGAAGCTTGGCAAAGCGCCTGGGTCTTGTGTTATTTTTGTAACCAATAAAAAATAGATAAAAAGCTTCAGCAAATTTTATATCAAATGTGTTTGATATTTCCATGAATACAGACGTTCAAATCACCTATCAACATTACATTAGCTGCAGCCTGCACGTCTGAAAGAAAATGTGACCACAGCTACAAATAAAGTCTCAGAGCTAATGTGTGTGTGTGTGTATGTATGTGTGTCTATGCGGGAGGAAGAGAGAGAGGCAGCCTGAATGTGTGTGACAAAGAGGGAGAGAGAGAGAGAGAGCTCTACGCATCTCCCACTGTGTCGTGCCAAAAAACAGTGCTAGTCTCTATTCTTGTAGGTAGTGTGTTCAAGATTTAGGAGCAATTAATGCATTTTGTCTTTGTTTCATGAAATTTAAAACACAAAAGAGGGATCAAAATGAGTTATATAAGTAAATTACCGATATTCTTAACTTGATGACATATGGCATATTGTTGGTAAGTGGCCATGGTATAACGGGATAATACCCCCTTTATTGTAAGTTCCATGATTGACCTGCTGTTGATCTCTGAAATTTCCCATTTTTACCATAACTTTGAACTCTTGTTCTCTTTTTTGAACTCTTTTCCTGTTTTGTATTTACTACCATTTCATTTGTTGTCTTTTATCCAATACTGTTTTCACAGTTGCTTCCAGTAAAAACTTCAAAGACTAACCCCCATCTTTAACCTTTATTGTAGAAGTGCATGGATGTGCACCTAGTGAGGGCAAAAAAACACTCACACCTAGGGGTAATTTACACTCTCCTGTGCACCTGACCTAAATGTCTTCAGAAAGTAGGAGGAAACTGGAGCACCGGGGGGAAAACCATGCAGGCACAAAGAGAAAATGCAAACTCCACACAGAAAGGCTCAGACTGGGATGAAATTCAGCAACAGAAGAGGAATTAAACAAATCATGGGGACAATAAAAGACTGGATTGTTGAATGAATCATTCCGCACATCATGCAGGCCCAGGTACCTCACAACATCATACCAACAAGTGTCATCACATCCCAACAAATGAAAATGTACAAAATGTAGAAAAGAACTTTTTACAACTTTTTTTTTACAACCTGGGAACTATTTTGTTTTGTAGTTTTGGCCATCATTTCTGTTTGTTTGACTGTATATTCCGCATCTGGAAAGACTGTATTATAGTCTGGATTACAACTGATTATAGTGGTAAGTAATCAGTAACAGACGGTTTATAATCAATAACCTTCTGACAGCAGCCCACAAACATCCTGCTTTGAAATGATGATAGAGGAATCCTTCTGTTGAGATTCAGATATGGCAGCTGGTACTGAGCACCACTAACCACAGATTCAGTTCCAATAAAGTGAATGTCCTGCACTAAAAATAGGTGCTCGATGAATTCCCACTAAAATAGACTCAACTCTGTGTGTGTGTGTGTGTGTGTGTGTGTGTGTGTGTGTGTTCCACAGAGAAATCAGTGACCTGGTTTCCATTAAACATCTAAGCATTGACGCCATCTTAGTCCATCAACTCACAATAAAATAAAGATGGATGCATGAAGACTCTTTTGGGAAAACTGAGGAGTTAACTGAGGAAGGCTGAGAAAGCACCAGTGGAGGCGATGAAGGCAATGAAACAGAAGTACAAGCATGAAAACAAAATGAGTACAATAATAAGAGCATTTTCACGTACTGTTGTCACTAATTGTGGGCATTAATTCTGCATTTTGGTCCAACAGAAAAGTTGCTTCCTGGACTAAATAATAATCTCTGGATTTAGTGATTGGCTCCACTGACTGACTGTGAGCATCAACAACAAAACAACCTGCAGTCAAGCGTAGATGATGACATTTCCATATTAAAAGAAACAAAATTAATGAGATGAATAACTTTGGACAACTGTATCACCACAGCAACCAAAAAAAAAAACCATTTAAGATATGATAACCAACAAGCCTAAGACTAGGAGTCATTAGAGGCATGCACAGACATTCCTCCCACAGACAATTCACTGGATAAGTTAAAACTCTGGCATGCTGGTGGCACTAGATCAATTGTTAGGGGACCACCAAAGCCATTAGGCTTTATCCTTGGGGCACCGTGGATATTTGTACCAACTTTCATGGCAATCTATCCAGTAGTTGTTGACATATTTTAGTCTGGACCAATATGGTAGACTGACTGACCGATATCGCATCTCTTGAGTTGCGCTGCTAAAACTGATGATATCCACTCTCATATCACGATATTATTAAAAAATATACAATATCTTTAAGCTTTAAATAGCAGGACTGACGTACTTTCCGTTTATGACTGACAACCAGCGGTATACATGTATCATCACTCAGTTGATGCCGTCACGAGTGCCTAAAGTTTACAGAACATGTCAATGAGAGCACAGCAAATTTTCCAGTCTTAGCAAGTGTTGTTTTTTGTGAGAAAAGTATTTGTAGTTGACAGGTGTTGATTGGGGAGTTGTTTGTCCAGTCAGAGAGCTGATTTAGCTTCGGGGCAAATGTTCAAAACCATCTAAAAGTGTTAAATTGACTCTGATGGGTGTGAATCCATAACTCATAAGCAAAGTGTTGATTGTTACTTTCCTAGAGTGCCATAAATTAATAATGCTATTTTGATGCTATGTGGTATCTGAGGACTTCAAATGAGTGCGAACATGTCAAAATTGCTGCTTTTTTTTACCCATCAAACTCATTTTGACGGTTAATGATATACAGTATCAAATGAATTAACTGCCGATTCAGAGGTCAAATGAGGATAGACTGCAGATTTGTCCAGAGCGGGCACCCAGGATTAACACGCCGACAAAAGTCATTCAAGTGGAGTAATTAAAGCTAGTTACTTGCCACTTTACCCACACAACGACAGAGGGAGGTCAGACTAGAAGCAGCCAGGAGGTCTGTGATGGGCAGTGGGATGAGGAAAAGTGGTGAGCTGTCGGTCCAGAGGAGGTGATGAGGAGTGACACGGCGTGCCAGCAGCAGCAGGCCCGCAAGACGAGTCAGTGCTGATGCAGGATTTACATTCATCACACAGCGAAGTGGCCCTGTCATGGACTGCAATGATGACAACGACACAGTCGGCGGGTCTGTCAACTGCGGCTGTGCAGTGACGGAGTGTGTGTGTGTGTGTGTGTGATGCAAGCGTGTGTACAGTAGCTAATGGGCGAGTGTGGACAGGTGAAATGTCTGTGGCAGGAAATATACCTTTATATGATGACTGTCAATATTACTTTACAGATTTGGATATTATTTTATTTCATTAAATATTAGTAGGATCATCTTTGTTTTTTCCCCTCCCACCTTTCATTTTTATTTCCTCTTCTTTTTTCCTTTGTTGTTTTTGTTATTTGTTCCTTTTTCCATCCTTCTGTCCTTCCTTCTTTCCATCATACTTCTCTTTCCCTTTATTTTGTCTCTACTTCTTTATTTCACTGTTTATTTCCACCTTCTCTTCCTTTCTCGTTTCCTTTTTTTTGCCCTCTTATGTTCTGTCTCTCCTTCTTTCATTACCTATTTGCTTGTTTTCATTCCCCAAAAGATTTGAAAGCATCAAAATCCCCCAAACTGAAGTAAAAAGGTTGTCAACTGACAGAGAACCTTAGCTATTTTTGTTATTAAAAGTACTAGTAGTTGTAGTAGTACTAGTTTTCGATACTTGAGTATGTTTTACTGCTATGTAGGGCGTGCATATGCATTTTGGCGTGTGCAACGTGTGTGGAAGTGTGTGTGTCAATGTGAGCATCTTTTTCCCTGTGTATGTGTCCCTGTGTGCATCTCAAAGTGCCTGCAGTGTCTTTTGCATGTGTGTGTTTGGGCCTGTGAATCCGGCCTGGTTAAAAGTTCATGTGTGATTTGTAGGTACACAGCAAATGTGGGCGGAGGTACCATATCAGTGTATATGTGACTGTGCACATGCAGCTTCTTACTCATGCTGTCATTTGGAGAGAGTCCTGCCTTTGTGAGCCGTATTAAACTGCATGTAGAAGAATTCAGAGAGTTGGCTTTCACCAGCTCATAACTACAGGCAGCTTCTTACAGCTTAAACAGGGTAATACCTCATAAATGATGGCTTGTAAGGCCAGTGTAATGATGAGGAATAAGAAATACCCACAGGCATGTATCACCATAAACATCAACCAGCTCGAGTGGCTGTGATAAATTATCCTGCAGGTCAGGACCGACTTATCAGATCTTGATTTGGGGGGAGGACATGTCTTGTAAACAATGATAAATGGCATCATGTGCCTTCATACATTATCCTCAGTTTGTGTCTGAAACTGGGTAATCCATTTATTTTTCTAAAATGTTCAATCTTTTTATTTTCTTCGAGGGCGAGTTTGCTGAGCGCGCTCATTTGCAACAACAGCCTGCTTCGTATTCACACAGCTGCACATGCTGAGGCCTCAGGTGCCGCTGAGTACAATCACAACTCGTGCAACTGCGAGTTAAATTCTGCTCAAAGGCACATTGATGGGAGTTCTTCCAAGAGGACTGAGCATTTCTTATTCATTTTCCACAAGTAGATTTTCTGAGCATGTCTAGGCTTTCGCACTAGTTCATAATTTAGCAGCATTTCACAGTTTATACAGCATTTAAAAGGCTGACAGATCTAATTTAAAAAGGTAAGAATTAGATTGCCATTAAAGGTGTTTCTGTCTACGTTTCAAATTCATTCTTTAGAGCAGCATGAATTGATTTTTATTGGCAACTCTGGGCTAGAGAACAAGCTATAAACACAATGCTGATGTGTTACTACCTGATATACTTATGTGAATATGTTAGCAAACAGTTGCCTACTGACACATCCAGCAGACAGGGATCAGCATTAGCATTCATTTGGAATTGTGTTTTTTGCAAACTGGTGAAAGCAAGTCCAATAAATGCTCCACCACGTTCACCAGCTAGTTGCTAACTTTGTCACCCTGATGTGCTGGGCAGGTAGTGTTCAGTGGCTTTATCTGTGCTTTTTTTTTTTTTAAACAGAAAACAGCTGCCTGCTGCAGCTGAAAACGGAGTGGATGAGAGCTGTCAGTGAAGAAAAGAGGAAAGTTATGGACCACAAAACCAGAACAAGTTTAAAGACGCTAAAAAGCTCCACAGAGCTGAAGGACACTGCAGAGTTGTTTGATATTTCTCTATGAGTTTGTCACTACAGGTGACCCCTTTCACATTATACATATCAATTTGATTTATTGATATAATAAAAGTAATAATTGTGCAGCTTTAAAGGTACTACTTTCTTGATTACTTGATTTTGTTTACTCATGGGCAGAAAACTCCATGACAAGCTGACACACCTGACATATTATTGCCTTACATAGTTGTTTTAGGCTAGCTAACGTGTTGGCAAAAAAATGCACACATCCAGCAGGCATGGAGCAACACTGACATTGATATAGAGTCATTTAGAGTCAAGATAAAAGTAAATCTAATATTCACTCTCCTTTTAGCTTTGGTTTGGTCTCTGCCCACTCCTGAGAGTGCTGGACTTTATTCTCAGCTAGTCGTTAAATCTTTGTCCATCTGTTGTTGTTGTTGTTGTTGTGGTGGTGGTAGTCACGTAGCTTAGAGTCTGTTTTTAGACTATCTATGTTAGAAACAGCTGCCTGCTACTGAACCAAAATGTAAATTTGTGGACCATTAATACAAAACAATGCGCTAAAATAGGCTGAAAAGCTCTGCAAAGCTGCAGAGTCAGATGAAAATTCCGTCACTTCAAATTGATCCATTGTTAATATAAAAATATTGAATAGTCATAATAAAATCTAATTACTTTAGTTACTTGATTTGGCCCAAAACGTTGTTCTTTTTGTACCAGCAGTTGTAGGACTAGACCCGAGATCTTCTGTCTGGAAACACTGCTGCACAGCCACTTTACTTTCACCAGCTGAAGTTCCAGTCAAAATCAGATTCAGGTGAGTGGGAGGGGAATTAGCGTGAGCAGGCAGTGCTAGGTCTGTTTCAATTTGTTGCTAGTAGTTGTTACAAATCAATAACTTCCTTGCAAGCTTGGCTTCAAAGTGTTGAAGTATATTAGACTTCACCTGCTCGGGACTGAAAATGGTGCAAACAGCCCAAAGTAACAGTCCAGAAACTGACATTAATGGGTCTCAACGCACAAAAGGTTGCAGAAAGTCATAGACTGTGCACGAGAAAATGATTTGAATTGTAAAGAGGATGTAATTACAAATCCAAATGTTTCAGCATTCAAGCAATTCCCAGACAGTGTCACTGTCACTTCTTATTTATAATTCTTTCCTCTTTGCAATTCAAATCCTGCCCCACACGATATTCAACATTTAGTATTCTTTGGTTGAAGTGATCATATTTTTTGTGGGAACACTGAAGAGGGAGAGAGAGTGGAGATGATACGCTGCAGTCAAAAACAAGCCATCTGGACACATGCAGTACATATGCGCTGATGAATACATACATTAAAGATTAAGGGAGCTTCATATATTACTCAGACAGATTGTTGTAACTCAGTGTTAGCTAGATGTTGAGATGAGAGACGCAACATACAACACAGTCCACACGTTTATACTTTGTAGCATTACATTGTTGATTCTGATACTACAGTAACATGCCAGAACTGAGGTTCAGGGTTATATTTTGAATAGATATTTATGCCAAATAAATGAAATATTTCCCCAAGAAAAGCTCCTGTAACAGCAATAAAGGACACAGAACTCTCCATTGAAACCCAGAAATCATTTTATGGTATAGTAGTAGCAACTCCTTAAGGCAGAGTGACCTACGCTACCTTCAGTATTTAACGGTAGAGAAGACTCTGGAATATATTACTGCATTTAGATTAAGAATTAATTTAAAGAAAGCTTAATTGAACAATTAATCACTGGATACAATGAACAGTAACTGTGACATGTCAGCACTTTACAGTGTGTCTACAAGGTGTATGTCTATATACTGTATGTGATATGGGGGAGGTAAGAAGTTGAGATTGGTTTCAATGATATTCTAAAAATGTGTGATCTAGTGAGCAGAGTGTGCACTCTGTCTTATCCGTGCCTCGCTGTGTCTCTGAGTCCATCAGTGCTGACAGAACTATCTGAATGTGACTCTATAGAAAATGTGCCACGTTTTCAAACACTTAGGTTCAATGTTCAAGCACATCAGTCACGGCCGGTGATTTATTGACTAAAGCTCTGGCTCTGCATTCACATCAGGATCGTAGCTACTGCTCTCGTCTCCCAGAGGGCCGCGCTGCAGCAGGATATTCTGGCCCAAGGCAAGAGCCCGGAGGCTCAGTGGCCTCGCTGCTGGGAGGAATATGGAGGGCAGAAACATTTATTAAGACGCTTTACATATCTTTGTAGCTTGCATTCTCTCACTCATTCAGTCACCTGCGGGCTGACTGGGTTGTTTATGCACTTTCTCATTCATCCACTTACTCACTCGCTTCTTTACTAACTCCCTCACCAAAACCCACACCAGCCAACTCACTTGGTGGCTTGCTCACCACTTTCCTTGCCTAGACTGGCAATGTGCACTGGCACAGGCATAATGGCAAGTTGTGAACTAAAAGAAGTGCAGGTTTGGCTTTAAATGGTTGGTTTAGTTTTAGTTTTATTTGCCCAAACTGTGAGACATCTGCCAGCACACCAATACTAATGGATGTACACGGAACCTGTGGGGATCAAAGCATCAAAAAGTGACATCGTAAAGCCCAACAACAATGTACAACCAGTGTCTGATTGACCAAGATCCATGTAACTCACAGACCTCGCAGTTTTCACTGGGATGACAGTATTTCCAACCACAGAATACACTGTAGCCCCAACAGAACATGCCCACATCTGTCTGTCATGGTCACTTAACTTTTGGGATCAAATCAAATGGATTTTACTCTGATTTCACTTGAAGTTTGCATGCATGGCCCCACTGCTTGCACAAATCTAGGCTCAAAACATCTGTTATGCTCAAAAAATGTTCAAAATTCGATCTACACATAGGAATCTGTCCTTAAGGGCTCTTAAATCTTGATTTGCAGACTTGTTAATGCTTTAATTTGCTTTTGTGGCTTTCCTGTTATTAAAGGACCAGTGTGTAGGATTTAGGGCCATCTACTGGCAGAAATGGAATATAATATTCCTAAGTATGTTTTCATTTGTGTATAATCACTGAGAATCGTTGTGTATTTGTTAGCTTAGAATGAGCCCTTCATATCTACAAAGGGAGCGGGTCCTCTTCCACGGAGCCCATCATGTTGCACCACTATGTTTCTACAATAACCCAGAACGGACAAACCTCTAGAGAGGTCCTTTCACATTTATAGGCTGAAGTGGCGGCTTGAATTTGGTTGCGCGAATGCACCTGTTAGAAGCCGAAGAAGAAGAAAGAAGAGGAATAAGTGGTTGCTGGTGCTGGCTAACCTTTTTGTGTTGTGAGAAGTTTGTGAACCCAAATTTTGATAAACGGAGGATACACTTATTATTTTAGCTCAAGAAAAAGCAAGGGAACATGAATCCTCGTCGTCAAAGAAGCAAAAACATGGAGAAGCAAAACGAAATCGGGACGGGCGACGAGGATAAACAATTGTGTGGCCTTTCCCAAATGGAAATCGCTGATAAGGAACAAATGTTTTCAGAGTAATGCCAGAGGTTGCCTGTTTTCTGCTGGACATTTAGCCTACCTGCAGGTCTGCTGTAGTTCAGCTCAGTTCTTTTAAGTCAAGGCTGAAGACTTTTCTGTTTGCCGCTGCCTTTTATTAAATCAAATTATTCATTTCTTACACTGCACTGTAACTTTTATTCTTGTATTTTATACCTGCCTTATTCTATTCCAGCTTCTATTTTAGCTTGCTTTTATTTTCTATTCTAATGACTGATTTTAACTGTACTCGAGTGTCCTTTTTTTGTGGTGTGTTTCTTTTGCACTTTGTCTCAATGCTTTTGGTGTCTTTTGTGAAGCACTTTGAATTGCCTTGATGCTGAAATGTTCTATATAAATAAATTTGCCTTGCCTTTCTTTGCCTTACCAATCTAAATGCAATTTGTTGTTTGATAGTTCTAGCTAGAACATGGCCATGGGCATAGTTACCAACACAGGTAACCCTTTTCTCCGTGTTAATGCTGAAAATTGTAATTTTACATTTATGCACCAAAACCTGAAGGCCACCGTAGGTTCACCAACACGCTTGCAAAGGGAGGGGTGAGGGCAGGGGTATTCAGTTGGTTGCAAATCCTACACACTGCATCTTTAAATATATATACTAAGAGAATATATTAGCACACAATTTAGTATTTTGCACGCATGAGTCAGTTTTTTTTCTTGTGCCAGGTTTCTGTTTTCTTGTGCTATTATTGGTATTAAAATGCCATCACAGAAAATCGATACTTGCCAATCCTCCTGCAAACATTACAAGATGAATATTAATATACACCACCAACTGTTTGTCTTCATGTTTTTTTGTGTTGCAGCAATGAAAATAAAAGCTTTTAAGTCATTGGCAGGACGTTCATGGAAAAGTTGTTTACTGGCAGACTATCTGTGTTTAAGATCGCAGGTTTAGTCCTTCACAAGGGAAACCACCACGTCAAGGGCACTCTAAACAATTCAGGAAATGCACATGCTCGCCTTTATCGGGTCTTCTTTTCACACTGATCTATCACAATGTTTCTAAGCAAACTGTTCTCATTGCTAATCTGAGCTGCCTGGAGCCATCCGTGGGGATGTGGCTAGTTGTTCAGTATGCACCTCTACAGTGATGCGGGGATTTATAGGGGCCGAAAGATGTGGAAACAGCGTGAACAGAAGGCCAGGTCAAGTGTGTGTGTTCTCTGCTAGGTTTGCTTCTCTCACGGGGGTACAGTTTCATTTGCGGCTGTGAATAATGCAGCCTGGTTCCCTTGTTCTGCCAGAGGTCCGTCGATGGGGCAAGCCTTGAGATAGGGTCTACAGATATTTACATTCAAAGTGCCGCCTTCTTTCTGTACGTGACCAGACGCGCTGGAAGAGGATAAAAATGATGAAGACATGAAGACTGGAAATGTCCCTGTGGCCTCTAAGTGTTGATATGTTTCTACTGCAGTGTTATCTTATGTGTAACCATCTGGTGAAAAAACACTCAACTTGTCTTTTCAATTTGAAAGGGAAAAGGACAAAATGCCTTTGAGGCTGAATCACATTTTGCCGTTACTTCCATCTGTGACATCTCTGCAAGCACAGTCTAAGGAAGTGATGCTTGTCCTTGTCTCTGTTGTTGAAGTTGTGATTAATTACTGAATTCTGGGTCATTGCTATGAATATCCTGCTTAAATCTGTCAGTTGGGTACAACTTTTAGTCATTAATTTGTGCCAGCATGGAAAATGACAGAATTAAGTATTATCTGACAGGTGGAATAAAGTACATATTGTTTTCCAGTGTCACTAGCTTCACTTTTAGCTTACAATTCAGATCATTTTATTACAAACCTGCTGCTCATAGTAGAAAAAGTTAAGAGATAAATAATACATTATAGTTTTTCATGGTTATCTAAGAATTCTAAAATATATTTGGGGTAGCACTACATCACTTTATTTATCTCCCAAGATCCTGAGAGCATGTACGTGGCCCCACATGAAGTGACCACAAGGATGACCCCAACTTTGGTATAAGATAATGCCAGAACACCTTAAAATACAGCGGATCAATGCTAAATGTGCATTGAGAATCAGGGTTTGATGCGCCATTGTGACAATAACCCCTTAAAGCGTTAAATGTCCTGTCACTACAACGTTACCGTCCAACTGTTCCAATAAAATCAAAGGCAGGATCAATGCTGTTAGCAAGCTTCTCAGTTTTACATCTAATCTGCCGCTGCCGATTCAACTTAGTTTGATGAATTAACCAAACCACGAAACAAAACCACTGGTTGTGATCTGGTGGTAAACATGCATCACAAGGTCGTTTCTGTACGTTTGGACAGAGATGGATTGTAAGACAGCAAAATATCACTTTCTATCATTTAGATGTTAGCTACAGTATAAGTCAGCAAGTGGATCCTGCCTTGAGTCGCGGTGAACCCGTGGTGAGTTGAGAAATGATTTTCCAGCCCCGCGGTGGCTAGATAGCAGCTGAGTACTGACCATCGGATTACAGTTGGAATCCCTCAGTCACACTTTTATGCACATCGCATCAATATCTTAATCACCTTAAATCTTCGGACTCCGGACATTCAGGGCCGAACAGCAGCTTGTCCTGTCAGTTGTGAAATTATAACGTTTGCTACATTACCTCAGCCGCTAATGGGGCTGGATGAAATTTGGCATCTTTTTATATCAGTTTAACAGTTGTTTGTCATTGCTATCATAATTATACAGCTACATGGTAGTCAACACTATACCTTTTTGAATTTAATAATTATTTTTGGGAATAGTCTTTGAGTAATTTTAGGTATCCAGTAAGTTTAGGTGTTTCCAGTTCAGTTGCACAGTTTAGCCCTGGTGAAACAAATGCCTGCACTTTCTTGAGTACCCACTTTTTCATCCAGATGATTATTATAATATTGTCCAATATCAATTCTTGTATCATTTTAACAGCACATTGTAGCACTAAAAGGGTGTACAGTTTTCAAAATATTGTTTATTGTCCCTCTTGAATGAAGCAATGACCCCCTGCAAAGCTACAAAGGGGCCCATTTGACCACTGCCCAGAAAATACTGCACAGTATGTAGAGTCATAACAACAAGCTATTCTTTTATGTCTTACAGTGTGTCCTCGCACTTTATATCCCGATTTCCCAGTGTCACTTTTAGTCACGTCACCATTCAAATTGTAAATGGATAATTCTACATGTCAGTAATACAATAATGTGGTTACGTACTTTATTTATATTTTAATTACTTTAATTAAAGTATAATAAACTTTAACTATATGAATCACACTGCTCCTAATAATCTTATCATGTTATGCGATTATAGCAGGTTCAGTCAGGCGCCTCTGACAAAATGACAACATCTCACTCACCAGCTACATATTCACAACTTGATCTCACTCACAGGGTTGTGATGAATGTGTTTAGACGTTCCTTATGGTCTCCATGTTGTGACTATAATTGGAGTACCAAATGCATTGTCTCTATTCTCGCATCTCCAAAACATCAGCTTTTAAAGAACTGAGAACCAGACAGGTTATACGCTCGATGAAAATGCATTTTTGACATTACTTTATTGGTTTTCATAAGCAAGGGAGAAGGGTTTTGAAAGTTTTGATGTCTTTAAACCATTTCTTAATGACTAGACTTACTTCAATCATATTAGTTATGTCGTAACTGTCCTTATTTCATGACAGTATGATTTTTTTTGCGTATGTCACTGAGGTTGCGATGACCTAACATGCCTTTCTGCTCATGAAAAATTCCTATCCCAAATACAAATTCCAACACAGCATTTATTATACTTTTACCGATAAACTGATTCTGATTCAAGCTCACATTTGGTCCCATATCATGCGATCCTTATCTAATCTTCGAAATCGAATCGAATCGGCAAGTGTAACCAAGGTCTGTCTCTCGGTGACAGCGAGGAACAGTCAGGTAAGGAATGGGATGGTCGGAGCCCTGCGGGAAGGCAGGCAGGGAGAGCTTTTTATCTGAAAAGATTACTGAAGGCAGCCATGCCCTCTCTTCTCGGCTGCCAGGGCGCCCTCGCTTTGATCCTAACTCCCTCTGAATGGTAATCACTTGGGAAAAGGTCCCAATTATCTCCCTGAAACTCTCAGAGGTACAGTGTCCCTGTCGCTCTCCCACAGCCTCGGATTAGACGCAGACACAGATAAAGACAGGCACAGAGACACCTACATACTGTATATATGCGAGTACTAACACACATACTTTAATGCTAAAATTCCATCGACTATGCTCATTCCCCAAACCTTAGAGGGATAGTTTGACCTTTTTGGAAATACCCTTCTTTCCTGTCTTACCTGGAGTTTATTTGTGAAGATAAGTTTCATCTTTATGCGTTCAGTAGGAAGGTCGTGGGCGTGTTCGGCCTAGCTTAGCACAAACAATGGAAGCAGGGGGAGAGAGCTTGCATCCAACAAAAATTCATTCAGCTTCTAAATTGTCTCATACATGCTGTAGCTTGTTAGCAAATGAACTAGCCAACAACACGTCCAAGAATCACCTGAGTTTTGTTCAGAATTTGGAAATTGTCCACTGCTTCCAAATCTGCGATGGGCTAATTCTGATTGCTAACTTTAGCTCGTTAAACAATAATGTCTTGTTCTTTATTTGTACATGTGTTAAATACACAAGACACAACATGTAAATATGACAGCTTGGCAGTTGCTGCAGGCACCTTTGTATTTTTATACTAAACTTACAGTAAACAAGCACATTATTGTTATCATGTTGCTGTCACCTTACTGTATCCCCAAACTGTAATGGTAACCTTTAAGGTCCAGTTTGTAGGATTTAGTGGCATCTAGCGGTGAGTTTGCAGATTGCTACCAACTGAATACCGCTGCCCTCACCCCTCACTTTCCAAGCTGTAGGAGAAACTATGGTGGCCTTCAGGTGTATTTGCGCTCGACGATTGTTTTTTCCTATGCTGACATTATGGCGATTTAACTAACTTACTATCAACTAAGATGTTATACATTTTTATTTAACCAGGAGTAAAAGACTCACTGAGATTAAAATCTCTTTTTCAAGAGTGTCCTGCCCAAGACAGGCAGCAGCACAAATAACACAACAATATCAAAGCATCATGTTCCATTTAACATTATTATCTTATCTTTAATATCACAAACCAAATCATATCCATAACGTTAGCTACTCTTATGGAGACACGTATGTGATCCAGAGATCTGCACATGGACCGCCGGCCACCTGCGAGTGCTCACGCCGGCAGACGAACCATCCAGGCCGGGCAACAGGAGCGGGAGCTGCCGCTGTGCGTTTAGAGATGTTTCTGGCGGAGCGTCATGTCCGCCCGCTGAGCCCCCCTAATCAGCACGAGTGACGAGTGAATTTAAATCCTTCATTACAAACCAGTTCGCCGTCCCTTTTCCATGCATCCGACACCCGGGTTGTCGTCCGGAAAGCGACACGGCGTCCCAGTGGCCTCCTGTCGCTCTCCTGCTCCAGAGTCAGCTGGAAGGCGACCTGTCGTCCCCGCTGCTCTCCCCATTGTTTCTGGTGATCCAGTTCGTTTGCTTGCATCCATGGCTCCTGCATGCTGTGTTTGTGCGCCAATTTGTTTCATATCTGGCAACCCGCGGTGTCGAAAAAAAACAAACAGACATTCCAGACCGGAATGGAAATTTCAAAGGAGAACATACTGGCTGCAGCATTGTTGTCGGAAGAAGCCAGTATTTCAACTTAGCATGTTTCCTTAATCTCTGATGACATATTATGGTCATTTTATGATTTAATACAGTAAATATTTAACATATTGTTCCTTTAGTTGGTTAATTTTATTTTTACCAGTCCAAAAATTCCCTGTGTATAATGTTGAGCCATCTCATTTACTTTGGTTCGAGACGCTACGAAATGACATATTTGCGTTCAAGTTACCTACTTCATGACATTTTACTCTGCTAGACGGCTGGATACCAATGTTGGTGAGGTGAAATAAGAAGCCTGACACTAGTTGCTATGCCACCTTAGTCAGCTTTAATATTTATTCTCATTTTACTTTCCCTGACTATTGCTTCATTTGGCTGTTTCGTATGTAACTTTTGTTCTAAAGGTTGATACATAAATAGGCATTATACATTATAAAACCCAAGCCCTTTTCTGCATTTACCCTTAAACATGATCCTTGTTTTTAACTAAATCTGAATGCTTATCACCAATCAAATATGTTCACCAGAAAAATGAACTCACTCTGTGAACATGCCCGCACTCTAAGGTCTAAGACGTACCTGTTCTCACAAAGGTAGTAAAAGAAGAATACACATACTGATAAATGCAGACACATACATCCAGCAAACACATACAGTGACCTGACCTCAAAACCCACCAAATCGAACATCTCGGCGAGTTAGATGCACAGCAAGAAAACCAAGCAGGCGCTTATTTTACACATGAACTGTGTCCTCTCGCGTTGTAAAGTGTCTTGAACTGGACCGTCGAGCCATGCAGTGATTACCCTGAAGGCTCAAAGACAAAATGCATAAGTACTCACTCAGCAGGTCGCCGCCTTGACTAACCAGGAAATTACATGTTGTTTTCAAATGCAGGTATCTTGCCTCATCAAAGCACGGCGGTTAAAAGTGAAGGCGCGGCCGAACTGATGAATCCGACTGTGGGTCGGCGGGTGGTTGAATCGGCAGGAGGTGAAAATATACGGGATCTAATTTTACGCAGGAGGTCCGGAGATGGTATTGGTGATAGTGAAGTGCAGAATGGTTGATTGAGATAAAAGACTCTGCCTTGCCTTTGAGGGCTGGCTGATTATGACTGGGCAGCAGATCAGAGGAGCGAGAGAAAGTAAAATGGATGGATGGATAGATGGGTAGATAAATGGGCATGGCTGGGTAGGTGTGCGGACACTAGATGGATGGTGTGTGGGCACGGATATATCTGGGCGGTCGCACTTTACATAACAGAGGCTTTTCACTGCAGGATCTCAGGAAGAGATAAAAACACAATTCCAGCGGGCAAGGAGATGTGTGATCGGCCGGGTGTTTCGCCGTCGATAAACTGTTTTCCTGACAAAACATTACAAATCTCTACATAGCCAAAGGCCTCAGAAATATTCGCAGAGTTCCACTGCACCATTGCCTGGCACATTGGGGACAAGGCTTTTCCCTGAGTCACTTCTCATAATGTGATTTTCGCCCTTGAAAATGTAATCACACCCTTAAAATAAGGCTCGCAGTGCACTAATCCCCTCCAGTGTGCCTAAGTGCTGCAGTGAGATAAAAAAAAAAGCATTGAATCACTCATCCTTTTTTTATGACCGTATTAATTGTCCTTGCTTTTTCAACAGTATCATGATAATCCCAAATAAGCTGGAATGCATCATCATTTTGAGAGAAAAAAAATAGCTTAGAAACATGGATTTACCCTTAACCTCAGTAGAGACCAGATGCTTGGCCCAAAATCTGATAATTGATTTTCCAAATTCAGGAATATTTTTGTTAACTTTGACCCAGAAGTGGGTACTTAATTTCTTTCAGTTGTTTACATTTTGATAGAAATAAACATCTACTTTGTCATTTTCACATCAGTGTACAGTTTGTTTCTACAGCAGAAATTACAATATTGCTTCTCTCTTAACTCCAAAAGAACTTCATGGAAATTACAACCATTTTCTGGAGTCTCCACTACATATGACGCAAATCTGGACAAACCCACTGAAACTTACCTACGGAGTATGTATCCCAAACTTCCATATAAATTCATTGATATTAATCGTGTACTCTGCATGAGGTTTTTGTTTTCAACAAGACTAAGAGCCTACGGGCACGCTAGCAGCTCTGTGAGGCTGTACTTGGACACAGCGGTGCTTTGAGACAAATGCTAGCGTTTGCATGCTAACAAGCTCACAGTGACGATGCTAAAATGCTGATGCTAAGCAGGTACAATTTGTACCAATGTTTACTATCTTAGTTTAGCTTGTTGGACAAATAAACAATTTGACCCGATGATGGCACTGGATGAAAAGTTATAGCATCTCCAAGTGATGACAATTCATCCTGAAGGGGACAATGTCATGAAGTCAAAAGTCAAATTCCATGGCTATCCATCCAATGGTTGTGAAGACATTTCACTAAAAGACAAAAAATACAACCTAATGGTGGTGCTAGAGGACAAGTCAGGGGATCCCCCAAAGTCAGTAGGATTCATCCTCTGGGTACCATGAATGTCAGTAAACAACTTCATCCCTCAAATAGTTGATGATTTTAGTTTGTCTGGACCAAAGTAGTGGACCGACCGACCGACCAACCGACCGACCGATATTGCCATCCCAAGAGAAGCTAGCAAGATATAAAAATGATCTCATACTAAAGCTACTTCAGCTTCCCGACATAAATTGTGATACTCACCAGAACAGCTTCTTGGCTCTTGGCGTTTGTAGCAATCACCACCTCAAACTGTGGCTTCCTCACAACGTGAGAGCTGCAATCTCTTTCTTGTGTGTGCATATACTGTATGAACTGTATATGCAGTGCCAGGTGTTAGTTAGCATATACTGTAGCCTGCATGATTATCTAATTGACAAGCATATGCTCTCTGTAAAAGAAGTTGTGAGTCTATTTTTGGCAGAACTCAAGTGTGATTTTTGTTATTCTCCCAGCATGTTAATCAAAGCTGTCAGTAGAGCTGTAAAAGACAAATGTGACTTTCTTTTCTACCTGTGACCCCCTGCAAATGCACTTTGAAATACATGCCTGCAATGCCTTAAAAGTGCAGCAGAGCTCAATTTCTTGAATTTCCTTCATTCCAAAACACACGAGGAAGAGCAGAACATTAGAAAAAATCCCCGGCGGGTGAGCATCAGGATGTGAACAAAGAGAGCTCTTCAACGTTATGCCAACAAACAAGAAAAGAGCAAACTTCACACGACTTGTGCAATCAGAAAAATGACAAAGTTAGAAAGTTGTTAATATCACAACAGCGGATCATTGATATGGACTAATCACATGAATTACAGAACAAACAGAAGCAGCTGTGTGGTTTATAATGGTATCATCAATTCATTCTGTACATCACTCCACATGTTGTCTGTATCCTGCTTCACATTTATGCTTCCAAATAGCCATTGATGTCAAACAGCGGATTTTACCATTGATAGGCATGTATTGATGAATGGTGATGCCTTGTCAGGGCTGTGTTTAGGTCGAGGATTTTCATGATACAACACTGTTTGGTCTTTTGTGCATATCTTATACGTTCTGTACAGTAAAGAATGGCAGGGCTTTCCAGAAAATGCAGGAAAAGAATACATTAAGTAGCTCATTTTATAAAGATTCCTCCAAGTGATGATCATCTGATAATTACAGTATATTTTTGGTCTGTCTGTATAGTAGGTGGTGAGATTTCAGCCTCTGGTCAGATTAGTCATGGCTACACTTTAGTGCTTGTAAATATATTATGATTTATAATATAATGGTGATATATAATGTAATACATCAATATATAATGAGATATGGGTTTACCAGAATGATTAAAATCCATCCTAAGGGAAACATTAATGTCTGTACCAAATTTAATGGCAATCCATCCAACAGTCGTCGAGACATTTCACTCAAAACGACAAACATCAACTTCATGGTGGCACTAGAGGAAAAGTCTCAAGACCGTCAAAGTCATTCGGATTCATCGTCTGGGGACCATGAATGTCTGTACAAAATTTCATGTAAATCCATCGTATAGTTGTTTGGAACATATTAGTCTGAACCGAAATGGTGGACTGACCGACCAACATTGCCATGCCTAGAGCTAGCATGGGTAAAAATCCATGAATCTATCAATACTTCATTTGAATATAAAAAAACCAAAACAGAAAATCTATAAAATTACCATTTGCACCTCAAACATTCTTTAGTTTTACAGTAAGAACTCCTTTTTAAAGAAAATCCTGATATTTTTCAGTGAATATTGTTCAAAACAAAATATAATGAGACCTGCGTATACAAAACATAAATCATGCATATAGTCATGATGCATTCAGAGGACCTTGTATTTCCCTGTTGTTGGAATTACAGTGAATCCTGAACGTGAGTGCCAGAGAGTGCACAGGTGTGGGAGATAGATATTTGTCATTGATGGACTGTCAGTTTGCCTTAAACATTCAGCCGCTGTTGTCTTGTGATGGGGGCGGTTTCCCTGCGGAGGAGCCATGATGGAGCACATTCTGCATAGCTGGCAGCACTGGCCTTGTTAGCTGTACCTGATGCCTCAGCTCCTCTATTGTAATTCCCCTCCCTTCAGATCGGCTCATTTCGCCTGTGATTGCACAGAGGGCAAATAGGAATCCTTGGATTCTTACTTGCACACACATGATCATAAATGCAAATATAATATTCATGAAGACACACATGAATATTTCCTCAAGTGTTCATACGCTGATGCGCTGAGTATACAGGGGATCTCATATGCGGCAGAGTTATATGCATGCATGCTGCATATACACAAAAGCACACATACTCACATACAGTATGCATCCACACACATGGATGCAACATAGACAAAATGGCGCACATTCATACATGCATACACACTAAAATATTGTATTCCGTTCTCATTATTTTCATCTTGTGCTCAGGGCGACTGCTGGATGCTCTTTTGTTTCGATTACAGTATTGATTTTTAAGTGTTACAAAACTGTGGGGAGTCGCACTTTCAGCTCCCTGTGTTCTTCACTCTGCACCAAACAGATACACATGTTTTAAGAGCACCAGGTTGCTGCTCTGTTGTGCTTCTGTTTGGCTTAACCCAGCTGTCTGAGAGCAGGGCACCCTGCCAGACCACACCTGCCCTCTGAACCCCTGGACAGCAAGGCTGGCACCAATCACAGTCCCTCAATGCATCATTAGTAAATGGACTGACCTTTACATCAAAATACAAACAACAACTTATTCAGGTCAAGTCCCCTTAAAGGCGTCTGCACTGCGTTGAATTAAAAGCAGTGACAGGATGATGGATAATCCACATATGCGAGCTGGCCCAGACTCAGTTCGCTAACCAGTTCTCCTCGCCTCTGGGTAGAGGTACACTGCTAGCATGGAGATGCCCTATTTCTGCAGGAAACTGGAGAGGAAGGAGAAGGAACAGAAGCAAAAAGGGAAGCCCTGGATGTGATTACCTTGATAACAGTGGGGGCTGGGAACGGGGGATATTAATGTGAAGAGGAGAACAGTAGGCTACGGGTTTAACAGAGATTTACCACCCCAGTAGAGCACCTGAGCCCCTCCAACAGCCCCAAATGAGCCCCTCTAATTGGACTGATTTGGCTGACCAGTGCAGCCTCTGCCAGCCTGCAGCCCTGGAGGAATGAGAAGAAAGGAAGTGAGGAAGAAAGAGGAGGAGGAGGAGGTGGAGAGTACGGAGGGAGGGGAGGAGCAGGAGATGCTGTCTGGCTGCAGATGAGCTCTAGTTACAAGAGCCGTTAGCCACCCTGTTAAACTGCTCTTCTTATCTTAACACCAGGAAATGGATCACTAAACTCCTTTGTTTAAATCGGATTCTGGAGGAAGAAATCGTTACATGAGAAATGTGTCTCAAGAACGCTGCTGCTTTATCCATAAGTCCTAACGTGGCAAGGAACTTATCTCCAAAATTGCTGTCGAGAGGCATTGATGCTTGAGAGGAGAGGAATCACATTTTTAACTCTGCAGCACAGCTTTCTGAACATTTGATTCCCCTCGTTAGCGAAAGTGAAAGATTGTACTGTGGTGACAAAGTAAATGTTCCGTTTTTGCAGAAGTGACTGTGTGAAATCTTGTTCACGACAATTTTGTTCTGTCAATGACTGTGAGACCCTGTGAGCACAAGTCTGCCATGTCAAGCAAAGCTGAGATTCTCAACAAGAGTCACAAGTCTAAGAAATAGTGATGTTGAAGTAAACTCAGGTAGTTTCTGTGCATTTTTTCCAGCGCAGCGAGTTTGAAAAGTTTGATACTTTTCCTCATATAGAGTCTAAGCACATTTTGTATCTTTATTAGTCAGTTGTGATGGTAGTTGTGTTGAGTTTTATGTATTTTGCTGTCTCGGCTGCCAACAGACTGTAAAATGATAAGAACTAATGACTGTAAAGCTGACAGGCATCAACAGACACTAGGGAGCCCACAAGTATCTGGATGAGCCGTTATGTGTCTTAAAATTCACTGCGTTAGCCGGAAAATGACACCAGGCAGTGAGTAAACCACAAATATCTGTCTTGTGCTCAGTTACAAAACATTCAGATTACAGTGATTGACAAAATACAGCAAGTAAGCCATTTTTATTGGGTGAACACGGCACATTGTGACCGGGGTGACGGGTGTGCGATCCAAATTCACAAATTCATTAAATTCCCAAATGTCAGTAACACAAAATATACATAATGCTTTCTGTTCTGTTTTAATGTAAGTTGTGTCTGGTTGTTTAAATTGGTCCAGTTAGTATCAGGGAGCACAAACTTCAACATTCAATTATGACAGCTACAACTTTGACTGGATGTCTATTACTGTTAGGTAAGGTAAGTAAACTCTACTGCAGCTACATATTTGTTAGTCTGCATATTGTTCGTGCTTTCAGCAGAGGAGCTTTACAGTGAAAGGACAGCAGTGGGGCAAACTGTCTTCACCAGGCGGGCTAATACCATAACACATGGGACTCAAAAGCTGGGACAGCGATAGGTTGCTATTCATTCTGAATGAAAGAAAGAGTCTAGAAAGAGTCTGCAGCCATGCTAGCAGCTCTGTGAGGCTGCAGAGTTTTAAGCTGAACGCTAACCTCGCCATTCTATCATGCTCACAGTGACAATACTAACATGTTTATGTTGAGCAAATTAAAACTTTGACTTGATGAAGGCGATGGTGAAGTCAGGGGATCACCAAGGTCTGTAGAATTCATCCTCTAGGGATCATGGGGGTCTGTACAAAATTCCATGGCAATCTATCCAATAGTTGTTGAAATAGGTCCGTCTGGAACAAAGTGGTGGACCGACTGACAGTCACTGCCATCTATACAGCCTTGACGCTAGCATGGCTAAAAAGACATTGTGGCACATCATGATCCAACTGAAGACACTGACATGAATGCTTTATATGCACATAGAGAACTGTTGACTTTGAGGGATCTTTGTGGGTGTAGTTCACAAGTTCATAATGTACAGAAAGAGGGGGATTTGTGTGATTACAGGGTTCAAACGTAGTGCAAAAGAAAAAACTGACTTGAAGTGTTATAAAAAAAAGAGGGTTGCATATGAAAGATGTCTCTGGGCGTCAGAATGGATAGACACATTTGTTAAAATGGAGCCTTATCTGTTCCAGGAGACAGATGACTAACAATGCTTCAGAAAACAAAGTCAGCGTGGGTTGGCCTTGAGGTTATAAAACCTCCATCTGACTTCCATCTTTATCAGGCTCCACAATGCGACAGTGTCAACAAATCCCAATGGGAAAGTTTTTATCATGCTTATCTCTTCCTTCCTAAAAATTGTACCTTAAAAGTTTTGGTACAATTTTAAATAACAGAGCTCTTATTTTATGATGCACAAGCTGAGGATACAGTTGGTAGATGATGACATCCACTTGCAAAGAAAGTTGGAACTTCCACATTCTTGACGTACCATTAGTGGGATGTTTTGTTTGTGTTTGTGGGTCATTTTTGTTGTTTTCACATCAGACATGTCGACATTTTTTTTGCCTTGGCTGTCAACAGACTACACAGTAAAACTCTTAAAACTAGCTGACAGGCAGCAAGAGAGACTGGTAGCAATGCCCACAGGTTCCTGGATGGGCCATGTGTATCTGTAAAAAACAAAAAAACTCCACCAGCTACGCCGTCTGAAACTTTCTAGCCAGTGAACCACTAAATGCTGGGTTGTATTCATTAGTGGGCCATTTTGTGTACTCTCTGGCTGGCGGCTGGGCTGGGCTGTATGGCTTGCGAGTGACAGGTTGGTGACAAGGCCTTCATAACCATCATGGGCACAGGAAGCCTGAGTCGCGGCACGTCCCAATCCGCTCGGTGTATGTTGTGCAGCCCAGATCTGTCCCAGCCGTCTCACTGCTTCTCAGCTGTGACTGGGTAGTGAATCCAGCGCCAGACGTGATAAATATTCCATCTGCTGAGAGGCCGTTTCCCTCCCCTGATCCCCTGCAGAATGAGCCATGAAAAGACCAGCTTGTCTGCTGTCTGTCTCTGTGTATGTGTGTGTGTGTGTGTGTGTGTGTGTGTGTTTTCCTCAAGAGTCTTGTCACTCTCTCTGTCTTTAAGTTTGTCAATCTATCTCATCTGTCTGCTCTTCTGGGCACTGTCTGTCCTTCTGTCTGTCTGTGTGTCTGTCTGCATGTCTATCTCCTCATCTGTGTGTTTGCTTGCCTATAAACCTGTCTACCTGTTTGTTTGTTTTCTGGCCCAAGGTATATCAGCCTGTCTAGATGTCTTTCTGAATACACTATGAGCGTGTATCCCGCATATTTGTCCTGCCTCATTGATGTGGAAATTTGAATTACTCATAATTTATTATGTGCTTTTGTGTGGTGAAGTAAAAAAGTCCCTCTGTGTTATAACTTCACCCTCATTTCTCTCCTATTTTATTATGCAGCACTTTTTTAGGGACACGGGAATCTTTATTACATCTCTTTTCTCTGCACTGTTGCTTTGACCCTTGAGGTCCTTACTTTTGATGGCTTGTCATGTTGTTGATCAAGGAATTTAAGCTTATTCGGCTGAGAAAAACTCACTGAAAGTCATTGTGAATAAGACCGTCAGCTAAAATGTCTCTGATGTGTCCTCTATATAACTTCTTACTATTCCCCTGCTAGTTTACCCGTTCGCATGCCTAGTCTGTCTATACAATGTCCAGTGTGCTTCTCATTCGTCTCACTCACTCAATCGCCTGCACGCCAGACCTGCTGCTGGTAACTGCATGGCATATTTTTGGAAGAGGGCCCAGGCAGCCAGCGGTGAAATCTGCAGGGGGACTAAAAGACAAAGCAGGTTTCCCCAAGAGAATCAGCTCCACCTCGTGCACATCTTATCATTTAACAGCAGCAAGACAAAGCGGGATATGCAGCAGCCAAGGGACATAGTATTCCTCCGAGTTGATGCCTCTGGGCGGGTGACCTTCAGTGCTCTCACTGTAAATCCTTACATTCATCTGGTGCGTGCACTATCTCAATGTGACAGAGAGCCCGAGCTTTGATAGCGACTTCTATTCAAACTTTAATGATTTTCAGGGCTCAGACTAAGTCCTCGGATGGAGCCGTGGCCCTAACCTGTCCTCACACTCCTGATCTTGATGTACTGTGGGCTCAAGAAGGAAATGTACCACAAAAGTGGCACTTTGGGGGGGAAGATTTGACTCAGTGAGCTGTGTGGGTGACAAAAGTTGATCCAGTAGCCCAGGCTGAACAGATTAAGTGTTTCCACAATCTCTGCGGTTAACTGGGTTTCACTTGACTAGTTTTATTGCAAAAGGAGATCTCTGCCATTTATAAAATGTGACGCCGCTTCATTTTTAAAGGAGCAATAGGTAATACTTTCATTGTCTCACAGACCAGAGTGTCTGTATGATATCTCTATGGGTTAAAAAGGTTGGTGGTGATGCTGCAGGGTGGTGTGTCAAAGATGTGTGTCGGAGGGGTTCTGTCAGTGTTGTTGCTATTCCTTCTAGTTATCATGAGAAAACTATAAAAAGTATAGAATATTTAAACCCCTTTCAGTGAATGTCTGGATTTGTTTGGGGAATCATGGCTAAAACGCTGAAGAGCCTTAACACACAGTACCAGCTAGTACCAGTACACAGCAGCTAAAAGCTGCATCCAAAACATCTCTCGGACTTCTTCATCATCCATTATCATCCATGAAAGAGCAAACTTCACTCCAAATACGAACTAAACACATTTTTCCACAAGGCATTAGAGTTAAAAATTTCACTTCTTCTGATTTGTGTCTTGGTGGAGGTGGACAGTAACTAAGTACATTTACTCGAGTACTGTATTTAAGAACAGGAACACTTTTAAAGGGAGCGTATATGATGATTAATACCTTTATTGTTGTACATTTCACTGATAATGGCTGTTCTTTGTGAATATGTAATTAGTAATGTAGTAATTTTAGCTACTTTTAAATGATTTTTACATGACACATACAGTTCCAGTGAGACATGGCAGCTGGTACTGTAGCAGTAATAATTCTACATGCGAGTGCAGAGTTAGCTCTTGCAGGCAGGGAGAAATTACCAAACCATCAACAGGCAGCATGGGTTAATAGCAAAGTCCCCCTCACAAAGGCAACGTCAGCATAGAAAAGTACTGTACGAAGCACGTATGAAATTCCTGCTGTTTGCCTGCTGCACAAGTTCAGAGCACAAAAGCCCCCTCATTCTGGATATATAATCTGTGTCGGTATCCTGTCACATCTCGCCTCTCTCTAAGACGGCAGAATTTTCTCCCCAACTTCGATTGTGGCCATTCAGAACAGGTATAAACACGTTTGCCTTGAGTCATGTTCGGATGACACTTCATACAAACTAACACGTTTAAAGCACGCACGCTTAGCTGAGAAGATTCTGCAAGGCCAACAGTAACAAATATCTCTTTCTCTGTCTGCTACTGAACATGCTTGCTTATGAGTATGAATGTTAAAGAATCTAAATATTAAATAAATAACTTAACCATAAGTAACCATACCAATCCATACCCAGCAGATACCGTCCTTGTTGAAATGACAACTTTACAGAAAGGATCACCTAATTTCAGAGATGAATAACAAACAACAATAGGAAGCTTTAACTTCTTATGGCCTTGCTAATTTTATTTGAGGTAAGTGTTGTTGTTTTTTTACTCCATAAGACTGCGTATCCAATCCTGCATAAAGACATCAGCATGCATGAGTGACTTGCTCAATTTCAGTGGTGGGAGAGCGATTGCTTAATGCACTCAGTGTCGCTGGGAGGTCTGGTGGCTTCGATTGCCTCAGAGTCAGTTACAAGACAACAAAAGGTTTTTCTAACAAGAGTGTGCCTTTAATTATTCAAAAATGACAAATAAGTACTCTTTGGTGCCCACCATCCCTGCATCCTCCACAAAAGACATCAGGGAGATGTCATTAAACTTTAAATTCACAGTGACGTTTCCCTCGTGCTGTGCCGGGTGGTAAAAAAACCTTTCATCATATCAGTGTCTCTGTTTCTGTCCAAGTGTCTGTTAGCCTCCATTAAACACAGAAACCGGGGATCTTGCTGGCTGGTAGCGAAAGAAAAGAGGGAAATGGGCTTCTATCTGTGTGTTGTTCTCTGTCAGCTGTGCAACAGTAAAGTAACTAAAAGCATCATTTTAAACTCTGTGTTTTAACTCAACACAGAGTCCTTTCATGGCAGAGCAACAAAGAGGTCCCTCTTGAGATGATCATATTTGGAGTAATAATCAAGAATGTGGATCACTTTGCTTTGAAACAAAAGGCTTTACAATAAAACTTTGTTATCCATAATGTGGTTTATTTCTATATCAATGAGGATATATATTTCAAAGGCACAGCCATATTTTACTCCTATTAGTTGTCTCATTTTAAAGGAAACTCCTGCATTGTTTTCTTACAGGCAGAAAGCTATGCTGCAAAGTTTGCAGATTTGAGAGGTCATGTGTTTAAATCCCCAGACTGCCTATTTTCTCCTCCCATATGCATTATTTCGAAGTTGTGACTATCACTCCTCTCAGTTAGGATAACAGTTTAGTCACACGCTTAATTGCTGTGATCTGCGAGATCGCTGGAACAGAGTCCAACAAAGCAAAGAACACAAGCTGTCAGACGATGACACAGGGTATTAACAAACCCCCAGTTTTACCATGTTATGTAAAACACTTTTGGAAATGAAAGTGAGCAAAGCTGAAATGTATTTATTAAATACAACTACAATAAGGACAGTAGGTCAAAGTTGAACCCGAAAACTGCTCTACAACAGGGCTTTCCAAAGTCTGACACTGCAGGCCCTTCCTAAGTATCTGTTTGTGGCATCATTAGCCAGCACTTCTTTACAGATCACACACTGAGGCTGTGGTGAGTCATTTGAGCCACTCCAAATGAACTTAGTTTGAGGTAGTGTTCATCATATTTCCAACGTTTTGGTTTGGCTCCTGTAGTTTCAGGCTGCGATGCTCTTGGTATTAAAAACCCCTTCATTTTGCTGCTTTGAGTACCTTAACTGCCTCCATGAGCCACTGCTGCTGCTGTAACTGCTGATATTTTGGTAAACGACCCAATCAGCAGAACAAACTACAACAACTAACTTCCCGTGTTTTTCAGAACACCCTTCTGCCTTTCAACTCACACAGTAACTTTGCCTCAGGTCTCTCCCTCCGCACCCCCCCCTTCAACTCTCTCATCCCCAAACATAGACTGTATAAAAGAAGTGGATGAAGCCACCACGTCACCCACTGGTTTGTGGACTACCGTTTTGAAGCCTCGAGTTTGGCATTTTGGCCGTCGCCATCTTGGACTTCTTTTTGCAACCAGTGGAGTCGCACCCTGCTGGCCATTGGAAAGAATGCAGGTTTAAGGCACTTCTGCATTGTCTTCACTTTTCAGACCCGGAAGCTACATCCACTTCTTTCATACAGTCTGTGTCCCCAACTTGCCTCCCCAGAGGGGCACGCCTGCTTTAAAAAATGTGATGGATGTTTTTTCTCCAGATAAGTCAGGTAAGTGCGAGTGTGTTTACGATGATGTCACTGCATCCCCGCATCCCAGCAGTTACGCTAGTGTGTAAAATGTTGATAAGTGACTGGAATGATGAACAGTATTTTGGGGGCATTTTAATGCTTTTGTTAGAGATTCAGCAGTAGAGAGATGACGGTAAATTAGGGAAGAGAGAGAAGGGAAATGGCAGGCAACAACCCCTAGGTCAAAAATACAGCTGCCAGAAAATTTCTACTTTTCAACTGTTGTCCACTGACAGCATGTTGGAGTTTCATCTCTTTATTGGCTTTTCAAAGTTTTTTCCACACTTGCAACAATAAGGTTATGTGGTTAAAAGCTTATTATACCTGTTGTCACGTATTATTACTTGGAGCTAAGGCTGGGTATTGTTCGCGAATGCTCGAAACCTATGATACCTGAGTTTCAGTGTTGAAACCAAAAGTATTGGCATGACCGTACCAGCAGAGTAATAGTAAAAAAGTGTCAGGTTATGATGGCCCCTCTGTACACCCGTGTGAATATGATTGAACATTACTAGTCAGCTGGCAGCTGATGAAACATGAATAAAGCAGCTGATGCCAATCAATCAGCTATGCAGGCACGACTTTGGTGCTCTGAACTAACACTTTGCTTCATTTAACAAAATGCCAAACTTCTCAGTGTATCTGTGTTTAAAGTTGTCTGAACAAGAAGCCAGACAAGAACTTCGCTTAGATAAAACAGTTTCCTGATTTAGATCAGGAACTATCTGATCAAAGAAAAAGTAATCAGGAATAAGAATCTGACGGAACATTTGATACCTACTTCTGACACTTGACAGTTTTCAATACTCACTGCTGCAGGCACTGTGTGGTCTGTGATAAAAAAGTATTCAAGTTTGATACCCAGCATTATTTACAGTATAGTCAACTTCAGTCTCCAGATATCAGTATTGGTACTGGCCATAATGATAGAACTTTTATATGCAGCCCTGCGTGCCCCTGCAGTAAATAAGATGGCCTCCTTCAGTAAGACTTTCAGTATAACAAAGAAAGAAGATAACACCCACTCTTACAAAATGACTGTTCGCGAACAACTAAAACAAATTATGTCTTTTCCCCTTACACCAGTAGATAACATGCTTTGGAACGATTGCCAAAATGCATATCTGGCACTTTGGAAATGAACTCTTCAAGCAGAATATTGTGCATCGGAGGCGAGTAGGCAGCTGAGTTGCAGTGTCGTATGTGTTTTCATACTGAAGAATAAGCAAGAAGAGGGAGGAAGACTTCAAAGCAGCTTTTTCGTGCCACCAGAGTATTCCATGGATAATAGACTTAAGGGGAAGATTTATCAAACAGCACACTAGAGGACTCTAATGTGAGATGTGAATGTGAGCGAGAGAGAGTTTGAGTGTGGCGGAGATGTGTGTCTGTGTTTAACAGTGTGTGATTACAGTGTGTGTTTGTGTTGACAGGCATGTGTGCTTTTTGTGTTGAGATACATGCCAGTGCATGTGCTTTCTAGGTGCGATAAAGACCGAAGGCAGGTTCACGGGTGCCATCTTTCGTTCTAAATTTGCGAAGTGAATATGCTAATGAGCGGCCTGCCTGCCCACGCAAACACACACCATCTCCCTCACAAGCCGTCCACCTACAAACAGAGCCAGAGTATAGGCAACAGGGGCCGCAGGGAACAGCTTATTTATGCAAACCTCTCCTGTTGATCCCTGCCAACTTTGATACATGCTGAATAATTTCCATCAGCGCACAGTCATCATCCAATCCAGAGCCCTATCAGTCACAGTGAACCATATTGAAAAAGCATTAGGCGTGCACTCATGCCCCATCATCAAGCTGCAAACGTAAAAATTTGAATTGACTTGATGATTAAGCATGACCGACCGGTTGTGCTTGGTAGAATAATGGCCTAATACTTATCAATATTAAGCAGGGGGTCTTTCCTATTACAGCCTTGCAGCAAAGTCATTAATTGTGCCGTGTTCATGAAAAATATGCAAATACGCCGTTGACATTCTGATATGTAAATGATGTCTCTTTTTTTTTTTAATAATGGAGAGTGGAGATTATGCACTTGTTTGTAGATGGAGCTACACAAGAGCTGTGCAAAGGGGAAATACGAACTCCAGAATTTTAGCACAAACCCATTATTGGTTTATTGTATTTTGCCGTTAAAGTCTACATATATGACAAAAGAACAAAAGTACAAAAGCCAAAACCATTTAATGCCATCCAATTCTTCACTTTAATCTGCTTCTTACACAAACCTAAGAGCATATTTTAGTCATTTCAAAACGTCTTTGCGCTCCAGCTACAGTCAGCCTTGTTACCAGACAACACCCCGCTCATGCCCGAGCACACACAGCCATGGTGTGTAAAACTCACTGCTGATCTCAACACGGACACAAATTGTGACAAACGACGCAGGCGGTGTGTGTGTATTGATTGAAGGTTGTGAAGCTCGCTGGCGGGCCATGATGACAGGTGAGGTCAGGGGGACCTTGCCATGGTCCTGTGATGATACCGGTCACTGAGACTGAGAGACAGAGAGCTGATGTAACTCCAGGGAGAAAGAGACAGAGGCGTATGGTGCAGACTACACTGTAGTAGCCCATGAAAACACATGAAAACTTAATTTAAATGTTTATATTTGTCTATTAAAATATTTGTGACGAAATAAACAACAGTGCAAGGTAAAGGAGGTAGAGTTTTTACACTCCAAAAGAAAAATCTGCTTTATGTGAGCTTTCAGCCACACGTGACGGTCATCATAAGTGGATGAAGTTTGCTCAATGAATCGTTCAGTGAGCAACTTGAAGGCCGTGACGAGTGGTCAAAACTCGCTTAGTGTAAGAAGCTGAGAAAATAGGCTTTCAGGGCCCTCGAAAACACTGTATGGAGATTTACTAGCTCGAATCCTTGGACTTGATAGAAAAACTCTCAGTAACTTCTGCCAAAGTGCACTTGAGCAAAGCACATGGTCTTAAACTGCTGCCAAATGGGCAACAGTAAAAAAAATATATATTATGGAAGTTCTCGTGGATAAATCAAGCTGGGGGTCCTGAGGGTCTACTGGTGGACTGGAGGTCCACCATGTAAAGCTAAAGCTGCTGTGGGTTAGAATCTGGTTTAAATTCAATTTGAATCCGATCTTGGATCTTATAGTAGCATTTTATCGCTCATCTGTCTCCCTGTGTTTCCTGAGGCCCTCCACGGTAATTTATTCAATCAAGGCAAACAATATATATATCTCTGTAGACCTACTATGGAACTTTGTACTTTGGTTAGTGATGCAGGAGATAAAATGAGAATCACTCTTCTGCTCACACAGAATTAAGATTACAGTTTTTACGGAATGGCTTTTATGTTCTGCTGACACAGATTGTTTTACGTGAGCTTGTGCAGACGGAGTTCAGCATTTGTTTCCCATATTTTGTAATATGCTTTATGTATTTATCATGTTGTATGTTTGAGGCTGTGTGTGTGGTGTGTTTCACAAATTTCCCCTTGAAGACTACTAAATTGAAAACACGATTTAGTGATTAAAAAATAAAAGAATAATGACAACCACCCTCTAATCCCATGCCTGTGAGAGTTTATTAGGTGAAACGATGCCCTAATATTTTCCAGTAGTTTTTGTGGCTTTGATAGCTTCCGCTAGTTATTTGCAGTGCTGTTTCACATGGTTTTATAAACCCTTTTCCAGAACTAGCACAATGTGTTTGTCAGGATTTATTTTCGTTGTTCTTCCACAGCTTTTCCTCTGTTAATCTTTAGTCCCTCCTTTACAAATGCTAGATTTGTTTTTGTCAGTTTTCTCCGAGCACAGTTTGTCATGCGATCTTTGTTCATTACAACATATGAAGAAATTAGAAGCACCTGGTTTGATGCAACAGATGTCCCTGCTAATGCAAAATGTAAATCTGAGACTGCATACAGGTATGAATCAAAATTAAATATACTCCTCTGATCTAAATAACTTCTCCGAGGCTGTTCAGAGTAATGATGACATTAAAAAAAAAAATCTCCTGCCAGAGACCAACACCTCAATTTCATCTGAGAAAACAGGATGAGTCTTCATCTCAGTCAGGGAGGATGAGACTCTGCGGCAGCATCCAGTCTGTGATTTAATGCAATAAAACCTACAAACTCGTATTTGTACATAAATACAAATATAGGAGAGGATTTAGGAGACAGGAAAGAGGAGGGAAAAGTGATTTGACAGGCAAAAAAACAGCGTAAGGGCAAATTGAGAGAAAGGTCATAGAGAGAGAGAAAGTGAGGAAGAGAGAGAGCATTACAAAGAAGTATAAGGTGGAGGAGAGTAAAGGTGAGAAGAGGAATGATAGCGCCAAGGCTTAATTACAGGTCCGTCCCCTGTTCTCCAGGTCAGACCATGATTCACAGCCAATGGACAGGCAGTCGTGTGTGTCTGGGTGTGTGTGTGTCTGTGTCTGTGTCTGTGTCTCTGTGTGTGGTTTAAGGAGGGGCGGGCAAGCAGCCACCAGCTGCACAGAAAGTCCATAACCTTATCACTGCTAGGAGGGTCAAAGATATGGACTCAAACTACTGTAAATAATATCCTCATTGTGAGGAGAGAGAGTGGAATAAAAATAGATGGACAGAGAGGTCAAGAGACAGAGAGGGCAGGAGAGGGAGAAAGTTATAGGTGTTGAGTAAATATAACTTTATATCTGTCTGAAAGCAGAGAGAGAAAATATGGTATTTCAGAGGGTATCATTTTTCCAACATTTGAATTTATTATTGTGCATTAAATTTTCAAGATACATTACATTTTCTCCAAATTAAAAAAAAATATATATATATTTTTGGTTTCTTTCAATTGTGTACACATGTGCCCTCTTTTCCACTGGCTCCGTTTGGTGCACTTAAGCTGAGGTGTGATCCTATACATCATCACGCCGTCCTCACAACAGGGGACAATCATGGTGGCCTCCATCTTCAACTGAGCCGTGTCTGCGCCACACTGTTTGGCTCAACATGAATGGTGAGACAGGTGACTGGAGAGCGACGACGTCATTTTTAAACATTTGACTGTGCTGAGCTTTCTGGATTTTTTTAGTCTGGAATTTTGTTCCGCTTTGACCTAAAGACAGCAGCCTTAAATCTGTTCACATGCACTTAAGTAAGTAAGTAACCGGGTTATAAGCGGCCTTTTCCGATTTCTTAAACGTCATGTAAATGAGAAACCAGTTTGCTGTAATAGCGGAAGCTAGATTTCTCCTGGGCAATTTCTTGATCATGTATACACGAAAATGTGTTTCTAATCAGCTAATCAACAGCGTCTTCCAACACTGAAATAACAAAGGCGTGCCTCCAAAATAAGGTCGGGAGAAATCTGATTGCTGCGTGCATACAAGAATTTACAGTAACCAGGTTACTGCAGCGTATGTAAACACATTCTGATTACCTGCATAACCTGGTTTCTTTAGTGCTTGTAAACATGTTCACCCTCCTTTTCCATAGCTACTATCAGGGTTGTAATTTCTGTGTCAAGTTACTGCTCATGCTAACATTCCCTATGGCTGCTTCAAATTTAAGCTTCCCACAAACCATTGCAAGGCTTTTATCGTAAAGCAGCTATTGGAAGTGTCTTATTTGAGTTTAATGACCAACTAATGACACCTTGTTTGATTGAAATTGGTTTGCAACAACATATGAACAAATTTTGGTGCTGGAGCTGCACGCAACAGGTGCTCCTTATCACTGTTTTGGTAAACTTCAAACTTCAAACCTGTCCTCGAGGTGAGCAACAGCTTTCACAGTGCCATATGGAAAACCACTCAAGCCTTGTCCACATCACAGGCTCTCATCACTTCAATCAGGTTCCAATCACCCCACTCTTCTTCATTCCTCCTTCCTAAACGCCCCCAGAAAAGTGTTTTTCTGCACATTTACACATCTAACGCATGGCTGAGAGAAGGTGTTGCTTCTTTTTTGGTAGTTTCAAGCCAAAAGGGCTTTGAGGCTGTATTTAACATCAACACTGCTGCAAACTAGGAGAGAACCATATTGGATATTGGGGGGAAAGGGGGTTGACAGAGACGGTGCTAATATCCTGTGACTTTGTACTTTGCTTTGTTTGCTGCATATAAGTTGAGAGAAAAAGATAATGAGTATCAGAGTATAAGACAGAAAGGGGGGAAGAGCAAGATAATGTAACTTCAGGGAGAGAGAGAGAGAGAGGGATGCGGGACACATACTGTAATATAGCAGAGAAAGAAAGAGAGAGTGCTTATAAAACCTCAGGGACAGAGATAGGAGGATGAGTACACTCTATATAACACCAGACATGCAGAAAGCTCTGATAGAAGACAGAAGAGATACAGGGGGCGAATAAAACCTTAAAGTGGGCTCGGACAGAATAATAAGTACACTCTGAATGCCGTAGTTTCATATTCACTGCTGTAACTTTAAACTCAGTGACGAACAGATGAGGTACAGTGGTGGCCAAAATTATTAGAACACCTGACAGATCTGAAAATATTGATCTTTTTTTTGCCTCCAAAACATGATTTCATGTCATAATGTTCATGAAACATGCAGATGGTTGCTCTGAGCACAANAGTACACTCTGAATGCCGTAGTTTCATATTCACTGCTGTAACTTTAAACTCAGTGATGAACAGATGAGGTATATGTAACCATCGTGATCTTACCGTGATAGTAAGACACACAGAAACATAGATGAGAAGAAGTTCTACAACTTTTACAAGACACGCTAAAGGAAGACACAGAGGGCTTATATTACCAGAGCAGAAGCTCTGGTCATGTATACTTAAGATGGGAGGGGTAATCCTGCTCATGAAATGCACTCTGCAGGCTCCCTCCCTCTATCCCTTGTCCTATAGGTGACTCGACTCGCCGCCATCTGACGAGCACATTCACAAAGCTGCAAAGCCTCGCTGTCTTACGACGGACTGAGTCCAGCTTGTGAAAGTCAGCCTCACTTCTTTTTTTTTTTTTTTTTT
>NTHP01000451.1:441566-452198 GCA_003416845.1 Oplegnathus fasciatus
TTTTTTGACACTTTAGGCTGACTATACAGGGTGGGTTGGTCACCGTACGACAAATGTTACTTAAAACTGGGTATCTGTGTACACAAATTACCAGATTAATTATCAGACGGGATCAGAGTTTCATTTTGTCAGATTCGGCGATCATAAGAGTCATAAATTCTTGCTATGACTTGGGAAAGGTACATACCATGGATGCCCTAAGATAACATCCCATGGGTTGAGGGCTCTATGGTTGCCATGGTAACGGGGTCAGAGCAGCGGGCAGCTTGCTGTCTTTCACAACTTGCATCATGTGCATAGGTGATTGGGGTGGAAGTGCCGGGGACTGATTTGTTCCACCTGACAGCTCTGACAACATCTTTCCTCCTTTGCTTCGCCATGTTTACAGTTGTGTGATGAGCGCTCTATGCTCCTATTGGTCGGCATCACAGAACACGTCGTTCTAGTCTTTTTGTCAGGATGTTGTGAAGCTGCGTCTGTTGTCTTCCACTATGGCATGCTACACAGGACAAGTGCCCACGTCTGTCAGGCAGGTCCATGAACAGGCTGATACTGTGTGATTCCAGCATTAATCAGTTTCATAACTTACTATGATATTGGCTATTAGTATTTGTCAAAATGATCTAGAGGGTGAGCTAAAAGTACAGTGGCTGTCTTGTTTTTCATGTTGTGTGTTTCTACTTCATTCATAATATAAAATGTGCACTTGAGTTGCATAGGGGGATAAAAGGTGAACGTATTTCTGGGACTTGCTTTCAGACTGCATCTATATTCAATCTGGCCAGTGTGCATACTGATAATGGTTGAGCCCTTTGGCTCTCAGTAATAGCTTTGTGAGTCGTTTCTAGTTTCGACAAAGACCTTGCACGGCAGGGTGGCCAGTGGGTAAAGCCTTGAGAAATCACTTCCTGTTTTTTTAAATTTGAATTTTAATCACCAAAGTTCATCATTCAATTAATCATCTCTCTCTTTCAGCTAAATGTCAGGCTATGTTAACAAACACAATCAAGTAAATTCAACAAATTATTATGAGTAAAATCAGTTTGACACTTGCTGATGGCTTTAATTCAAGAACACGCTTTGTTAATTAATGAGCGTATTCAATGTTCGTTTGTTTGCACAAATTATTAAATTATACTTGCAAAATGATGAAAGAAAGGTACAAATCAACCAAAACAAGGAGGCAGACTGTTTCATGTTGACTTAAATTAATCAAAATGAGGGCATTAGATCTACTCCATGTGGAAGTGATGACATCTTGTGCCTTCTGCAGAATAAATCATGCCTCAAAATAATTATTATCCGCAGTAACTGTATACCTCAAATAAAAACACGAGTATACTGAGTTTAGGTGGGTTTACCCCCCACTGCCACCACTGCTGCAGCCACCTACAGCAGTTACAGTTTTTCTCACAAAAAAATGCTCTCATTAAAATGGTTATCCAGAGGAACTGAAATGCTTGTTTCCTTTTTAACAACTGTGTATCTATGAACTCTAAACCAAGGTACTGAATGGATTTCACAGGTCCTACACCACCATGGCATTTTCTCTACCATGGATACAGGACCATGTACACTTGCAGCAAAAGGAGGCATGATAATCACCAAGGTTGCACCTGTTAGATTTTCTGCAGTTCTGGGAATTATGTGCTGGAGGTACATGTCTGAGTAAAACCGGCAGGGGGCTGTTGTCACCTGGATCCAAGCAAAATACTTGTTTCTGAAACAAACACATTATGTCACAGTATCAGACAGAAAACATGAAAAAACATTTCTTTTAGAACAGAAGGACAAAAGAAACTCATAACTCACTGAACAAATGAATCTCAAATTTTCCATTCATGTGACAAAAAGAAAAACACCACAACTGCAGTTCTGGTCCAGCAGTGAGCATTATGCACGATGGCGGATGCCCTGTTAGTCTGGGAAATGAATACAGCATGTGTGATGCTTCTGCAGGGTGTAAATGAAAAACCATTTTCTTGCCAGTGTCACACCATTACTCCTTTTGGCAGCTATTTAAAAGTGTGTCTGTGTGATTCTTTGTGTATTTCCATGTCTACGACTTGCAGAGCTTGTATGCATACACGTTAAGTGTGTGTGGGTCTAAGACTGTGCGTTGCTGTGTTTATGCCCATTTGGAGGTGGTCTCTGTATGTCCACATGCATGTTTGCTTCCTGGAATGAACTTTACACCCTCATGTCAGTGATAGGATTGTGTGTGACCAAGCACGTGTAGCATGAAACAAGTAATAAAATAACCAATTTTAAAACTGTACAGCGTATATGTATTGTTGCAAATGTCACAGCTGTAGGGAGCGAAATCTTTTTTTTTGCATTTATATTATAGGTGGTTGGGTTTCTGTTGATGCTTAGCAATTTCCTGTATCAGCCATAGCCTCGGTAAATGTACACAAGATGTGATTTCACAACGCAAATAGTTCACCGCCTTTTCCATGAGAAGCAAATAATAGGTAACTAGGCCTGTAATGTGCCATAAAAGGGGAAGAAATTGAATAGAATGTGAATCAGCCCAATGTTGCAGCTCGACAACCACTTTTATATTGATCTGGTTATTACATTTTTGTTTTCAGGTTATGTTTCATCTGCTTCTATTAGCTTATAACAATCTCAAAAACTAAAATAATACAAGGTGGAAAGTGGCAGAGACTGCTGGTTTGGTGTGATCCAGCTAAAGCTAACTCTAAATAGATATTATGGATTAGGATCCCCCTCCCCCCCCCATTTCTGTGCCCATTGGTTGCTTGGTTCTATATCTTGTCTTATCAGCATAAAAACATGTCTAAATGTAGAAAACAAGACTCCACACTGATATAGTTCCAGCAGCTATGAAGGAGTCAGAGGACACTTACATCAAGGAACTGACTATTTATAGCAAATGGTTATGCAGCAACGAGGATTCTGCTGGAGAACTAATCAATAAACACATGCGTGAACATTAAATCTTAGTTAAATCAACAATACCAAAAACCCAAAGCGCAGTAAGGAGGAGGTGGGGGTGGTGGAGGAGCTCTGGCAGCAAACAGCGTTTGCATGAGTGTGTCAGCAGAGTGATAGTGACAAGTGTCACGCTGTAATAGCTGTACACTGCAACTGTACACCTGCATGAATATGATTGGATGTTACTAGTCAGCCGGTAGCCAAACAGCTGGCGAAAGAGTCTGTGATTATGAAGCATGCATGAAGCAGCTGATGCCAATCTGCTAATGCAAGCGCCACTTTAGGGCTCTGCCTGAACTAACACGCTGCTTCAATAACAAATTTACCAACCTCAAATATAAATCAGGGCGGCTGTATGGAATCACAATTTGAGCTCATGTTAAAGAGTCACACAAGAAAATATCTCATGCAAAAGATTCAGTGCATTGATTCCTCGATGGCCAGAAGCCTCAATAACGCAGACTGCAACACAGTCACAGGATACGTCGTGATTGTAAGGGAGTAACTTTCAACTCCTTCTCAACTGGAGAATCTTGCTCTGTTGTTGATAATAATGTTATTGCTACTATTATCACTCTCTAACAGCTGGAAGCAACAAGTCCAGACTAGTTTACCGGAGGATGTTGAAATGTATTGTGGGAAAAGCAGTAAATCACTGACTAAAGTGGTGAAAGGTGAGTCAGGTTGTTAAAAAGTGGATGCAAAAGTGGATGCAAGAGTAGAAGAACAAATTATAACAGTTTGTAAGTCCCGGACTCCCCTGAAAATCACAGATGATTTTTAACAGTGTAAAAGTGTCAGAGGGGTAATTTTCCTGTAAGTGCTTTGATTAAGGGCACCTTGACAGCCCTTAAGGGAAGGTAGAGAGTTCTTAATTTATGGTCCATCTCCAGAGTTGCACACGGAGTCGAACTTGTAAACTTATAATCACAGAAAACCTGCTTCTGTAACCTGTTACTGGGTTGACAGGCGGCTGCTGCTACGCTATACATTTCATGAATTCCATTTTTGAAGCAGAAACATTTTTTTCTTTCCCCTTGAAGGCCTATAGAGGATATAGTGGGAAGTGAAAAACACTGTGCAGAATGACACAGAGCTCCAATTAAGGTCTTTACATTCCGTTAAATGGAATTGAGAGGGAAATCAATTATGTGAAATTAGCACTTATTGCTAAGCACCTGCTCGCTGTTGGGAATGTATGTGAGAGTGGAATACTAGGGAGATGCCTTTTTAAGTGTCAGGAAGGCTTTGTCATGGTGGGATCAAACCTCACGTGGTTTTAACCAAGCAGTTGTGCGGGGGGAATGAAGAAAGATGTAAAAGATCAAATGGTGCCGCGGTAAATATCAGGGAAGGTGAAGATTAATGCCCAGAGGCATTATTGCCGTTGTGTTTGATGATGCTGACAGACATAATAGACTTCTACAAATGTTTAAAACGCCTCAGTGGGGCCACGGCTGCTCTGAACGTAAAATATAAAGGCGCGGGAAAAAGTAAAGGAGCATGGGGGGGATAACCACTCACCAAAATATTCTGCAGGGAGCAAAATGTTTGAAAAACTGCTGTGGGAAAGCATTAGAGCGTTAGTACTGTCCACCAGGGAAAGAAAACAGACAATGGTTCACTCCCCTAATCTGAGACTTCCTGCTGCCTCAGCTCAGCTTCATTCTCTTCTCCGACATCCTTCTCCCTCCCAGAGCACGGAAAAGGAAGAAAAAGAAGGAAAAAAAAAACAGGAGTCGAAAGCTGAAGTGAGGAGGTGAGAAGGTGAGTATGAGGTCCCTCCCTCCCTCAGAACTGAGATCTCACCTTGAAAAGGCATCGGCCTCCTTGATCAATCTTTCATCGCTGTCTCCCAGCAGCCGGCCTCTCACCCCACACACCCCCTCTTCCTCCTCCTCCTCCTCTCCGGCTCCATCGCTCTTTGGCATTATAGACCTGGAGAAATGCCTTCTGCACTGAATCACTCAGATGCTGCATTTACAGACCCACCTGCCTTTTCCCTATCTGCCGCTCTCTATAACAGCATAGCAACAGATATCTGACCGCTGTGGCAACAATGAAAGAAAACCATAACAGCAACACGGCACACATACAATGCACAGCCTTCCGTATGTGCGTGTATTTATATATCCTGAATACATATGGCATGAGTCTAAAAACAAAGCTCATGAAGTATTCAGTTTAAGGTACTGCGAGTCAGTGAGTGGTTCAGTGCTGCTGACAGCAACTTTAATAGGATCTGTTGTTGGAAATAAGTTAATTAATCTTGTCTACTTTCTCTCAACTCTCTCTTTCTTCATCTCACAGTTGCTCTGTCTCTCGTTCACCCCCAGCGTCACCTTTTAATCCCTCTCACAGTCAACTCTCTCATTTCATCCCTCCTTCTCCGACGCTGAACTCTCCCTCCGAGTGTCCCCTCTCTTCTATTTCTGTCTCTTGGTATTTCTCAGAGACAAGGGCATTAAGAATGAGGGCCAGCAGGGATATTTCTCAAGGGGCCCTGAGAGAAGACACACAACGCGGCGCTTACACATCTTCACACTTTTTTAGCTTTTCTGCATTCTTCACAGTTGCCTGCACACCGTACTCAGTGTTTCAAAACAATCCAGCTCCTGCCGCTGCGTTGCTTGACTCATCACAGGAGTTTTTACACCAGCTATTTTCAGACCAGGTGTCGATGAGGGGTGTGCTTTCCGTTTGCAAGAGCATTGGGGGATGAGGTAATAAACACAGGAAGCTGCCGCCGCGTTCGCGGCATTACTTGCTGTTACTTGCTGTTAACGAAAGTCATTGAGCAAAGAGACAGACAAAACTGTGCCAGCTACAGGTAACATCTATTTGATGAAGTGTGCGGTGGGCAGAAGCAACCAAATCATACACATGGCTTGCTATAAAGAAGCTTTATCAGAGAGAAAACAAATAAAAGAAGTGAAAAGAGAAGCTCATGAATAAATATAAGCAACACACTATATACTTTTAGGAATAAACATGTTTTTCCTCATTTTTAAAGGCTCATTAAATACCAAGTCATATGTGCAGAGCATGCTTAACATGTACTGGCCTCATATCATATGGGACCATCCACCATTAGTAATTGATGATGTTGATCTTGTATAGATTTCCCAGTGGGTCAGCTACATCTTCATCTCCTCGGGTAGATTGTTTTTTCAGTGTTTTGTCTGGTAAACATCACCAACAAAACTGATTCCATGAGGGGTAATTACAGCAACCGGCGGAAACAAATCAGCATAGCCAGCAGTGAAATGTACTGATTTAACAAACCAGGATATTAAAGCCAGCAGACCTGGATGCAATAAACTGGTACTAGAGGACAATGGGATATTACAGGGCTGAGAAACAGTACCAGTTCATTGCTTTTACTGAGCAATGTAGACATAGACCATTACTTTGGGGTCATTACACAAAATGATTCAGATACAATCCAATATTGTAAATTAAAGAGACAGAGCATCTGTCTGCATGTGGAAGTCAGCTTGTAAAATTCAAAAGGAACACTCAAACTGGGGAAATGCTGATTCGTTGATCTATTTTCGGTTGATAACAGCTCAGCTTTTGCTAACAGCGTCAGGTAATGAATGTATCCATGGTTTGAGGGAGATGTTGGGCTTTCAGCCACTCGTCGGACAGCTGTGTAAAGCCCTGCTTCGCTAATACCTCTCCACCTTTGCACAGGTTTATGGCCACGGATCAGCAGGCTCAGTAACAAGGCTGACAGAGGCTTCTAACAAGTCAGGAGACAGGCAAACAGATGAACCTGGCAGCTCCTGTCTCCGAAGAGAGCGGCGAGGGAGGGAGGGTTAAGGATAAATGGGAATCATCCAGTCAAGCGTAGCTGAACATGCTAGCCGATCTCAATGGGCCCTAATGACTGGGGTGGGGATCAGCGTGACATGACTCTGGTCGGAGGATTTAGCAGCGGGGTGGGGAAATTTCAGCAGTCCTGTTCAGGATACGTGGCAGTAGGGCAACAGGGAGAGCAGAGGAACACTGAGCCGGATCACCGGGTCAACCGCTTCAAAACATAAAGTCAGACATGAACAAGAAAACAAGAAAATCGTTCCACACATGCATGTCTACATGTGCTCGCCACACACGCGCCAACACACATGGACACCAGACACAGAAACCATTACAGTGCCTGAATAAAGTAGAACTACATCAGACAAAACAGTGAAGACAGTTCATCTAAATAAATTCTGGGATTTTGCTATCACTGACTGGCAGAACATTTAACTGATTCGGAGTCGATGAAAGCTTTTCCATTTGCTGATTGAAAACGCCCAGTGTCAAGCAGCTGTTTCCTGTCGTCTGTCAAAATTAGTTTCTCCTAAAAAATTAGTTTCCCCTGGCGGAAAGCCTCGGACTCAATTTGATCCCAGGCCAGAAAATAACATAATTTCAGTGCGTGTGGACTGTTTTCATCACAAAACCATTTCACGCAATAAACTGGGTGGTTATCGTGAGCAGAGACAGCCACCATGGTGGCACAGAAACTCAAAAGGAGGAGGTTTGAATCTGTTCAGGGAACTTTGCTGAATGTCATTCTCCCTATGATTCCTGTTTCCCTCTGCCGTCCTGACCAACAATGACTTGATGCCAAAAAAGCAATGATGATAATACTAAATATACTTCCCCAAAAGCAAATTCAAGGAATGTCACAGTATGCGACAGTTTTCCTATACTCTTATGGTGACAGGCGATTTATAGAAAATGCAGTGCCAGTGATTAAAAGAAACTAAGTACATTGACTCAAGTACAATTTTGAGAAACTTGTACTTTACTTGCGTATTTCCATTTTATGCTACTTTGCACTTGTACTCCACTACATTTCAGAAGGATATGTTTTTACTCTGTTACATTTACAGCTGTTTACTAGTTACTTTTCAAATAAAGATATTACATTAAAAACATATATAGATAAGCTTATAAAATACATTATTCAAGATTTAATTAACTCGAGGTCCTTTGCCATGTTTCAGATGTTGCTAGCAGTTACACCAAATAGACATTTCCCCTCTAAACTTCTCAGATGGTTTAATTTAAATAACAGTTTGAGGCCATAGAGGATTAAGTATATAATATTTCACAAAAAAGCAAAGATTAGAAATAAATAGAAAAAAATCGAAATGTGTCATAGTTGTACTTTGTTTTGTCTTCCTTCCTACCCCACTTATCATCTCACAACCCCTCAGATTTACTTCTTTGTAACAGAATATTTCTACATTGTTGAACTGGTATGTTTACTTAAGGCGGCTATGATCTTTAAAAGCTCTAAAAACCCACTGTACACTACCTGCTCAGTGCCAAACAGCAGACAGACACAGTTAGAGACTAGCTGGTGAACACAGTGGAGTATTTAGCAGCTGAAGCAGCTTTTGGTAGAGGCAAAAAGTAGAGTTAAAAGAGAGTGAATATTGGCCAGGTGGCCAGAAACACGACTCCAAATGAAAGATAATGTTGCTCCCTAACTCCCTACCTGCTAGATGTGTAAATAAGAAGTTTTCTTCCACCAATTCAGTACAGAAACACCTTAGCAATGAACATTTTGCACCAAAGATGAAGACAAAAATGACAGCCCGTCCCACATCCATCATTCCCTAATATTTGTCGGTAAAGATATGATAATAACCATCTGCGACGGGGATTGTGATGAAACACTAAAAACAGAGGAATCACCTCGGTTGGAAACGGCGTCAACAGCAAATGCCACCAACAGTGACAATGACTTACACACGACAATAAGATACTTACCGCAACAATAAGGTAACACTTACTGTACCTTTAAAGAAACACTTACTACTTAGGGAAAGGAGGATAATATTAGGCAAATATATCTAAGTCTGCATACTCAACTTCACATAATGCATGAGGCGGTATGAATATAAACTCCAGAAGCCATTGAGGAATTATGTTCTAGACAAACAGACCACACCATAATACAGACATATTTTTCTGCCATACAATCATCAAATTTTGCAGACAATCGCTTTAAAATGAGACACAAACAGACACAGCATGGTTGATATCACAATGATTGAAGAAAAAAAAACCTAATTACTAGACACAAATATCATCAAACTGTGAATAGCAGGAGGATGGATTTATCATTTAGCTAATCAAGAGGACCGGCAGAGAGATGCTACACTCAAGACGTGTGTTCACATATTTCCATATGCTTCCTTTCATCCGCAAGTGCAAAAGTCTTCCAGGAGCCAAGGAAGGTTGTAAATATCCTCAGCATAGTGTTGATTAGCCACTATGCTTTTTTTTTTTTTTTTTTTTNNNTTTAAGTACTACATAATTCACAGTTTAACAGCCAAGTTTGCAAATTGATAGCAGAAGAAATTGGACCAACATTATTGCTGTACGTGAATAAGTAATAATAAAAATGAGACCGGAGGGTGACAGTGCCCACAGATGCCAAGGATCTCATTCATTCTGGTTGTCACGACAAGCCGCGCTACAGCCTCAATAAAACCTTCGCCGCGCCTCATCATCTATCATGGCTCTGGCCTTGGCAGATTCTTGGCTCACTGTCTGAGGCCAGCCTCTTGGTCTTATAATGCGTTTTGGGCTCTTAGCCCCCCTCCGCTCAGGAGTGTACTACAACACAGCACACCAGAACCATGGAGTACTGGTACACTGTGTAAGTCCTTAAACGATATTGATGGGGGCTGAAACCTCGTGAACCCAATGAAGGCTGGGGTGGTACACTGTGGATCATTCTTCTGTGGCTCGAAGGCTTTCATCCAATCTAGTGGTTATCAAGATCGGATGGCGTCTTGTTCCACGGCGTGAACATGTAACCCTGGGTTTGTTCAAGTTGCTGATCAGACAAGAGGTCATGGCAGCTGACAGGGGAGGTGGGGCTTTCACTTTATCTGCTGCCTTGTAGTATGGGGCGATGATAGCCAATCTGCTGCGGTCCAAGCTCTACTTTACCTCCTCTCCTGTCTTTTAGAGAGACCATGTCCATTACCTTACTCAGATAACATTGAGTAGTATCTGAGTAAGTCAAGTGGCTCTGACCTCAGAGGCTATCTACTCATAATCTTTCATCTCCACGACAGCAGCGCTATTAAGGAGCAGCGAAAAAAGCCTCAAAAAAGTGCCAGAGGTTTGATAGTGTTTGAAGCCAAGAAAACCCCAAAAGCTGTGTTTCGTGTAGCTACTTGAGTGCTGGTGAAAAATTTAATGCCTGACCATCTGGGGGATAGATAATGCAGTGGATTATCAAATAATTGAAATCTGTGAAAGGTCACCGGCGTGATAGTGAGTGACCTTAGATCAATGGCAATGGGTTGGGTCACACTTCAGTAGCAAGGCCTGGAGCCATGGAGGGCGAGGATCCAGGATCACAAGGAAAGGGGGAAGGGCGATGGACAGAGTTAAAAGTAGCAAATTAAACCTAAAGATGAGACGTGCAGCGACCGAGGGGACGAAGACAAGCCAGCAGTCATCTGAAAAAGATTTCCAATATTTTCCTTCACTCTTTCTTTGGTTTTCTTCCTCTCCTCGCTTCTATCTCTCAGTTCCTTTTTCCCCTCACTCTGTCGTTTGATCTCGCCATGGCCCAAAGTCACTAGGCAGACGGGTTTTATATCTTATATTCACTGTTCCACATGAGGGAGCGTGTCTTAAAAAAAA
>NTHP01000451.1:460319-477715 GCA_003416845.1 Oplegnathus fasciatus
GACCCACATAAAATAAACTGCTGCTACCTGCCCAGTGGCTAAAAGCAGACAGACAAAATTAGCAACTTGGAGCATGTAACAGCTAAGAGGCAGATATTTTTAGCAGGAGAACCAAAGCAGAACCAAAACAGGGATAAAAAGAGAGTGAATATTGTACTTATTCTTCAGGTGGACGCAAATTTTGATTGCTTCTGTGGCCACTGTATGAGTTTTTCTGCCCCCTTGTGGCCAAAAATCCATTAATACAGCTTTAAGAAAAATAAACCATGAAAAAATACTTTTATTTGAGAATTATCCTGCATTGCTGGGCCCATTTAGATTTTTGGTTGTGTATTTGTCCTTTTCCTGTCCGCAAGTAGTCAAGTCTTAATATTTTACAACTATCAATACCACCAAGAGATGCACTGACCCAACCTTTTCTCTCCTGATGCAGATTCCAATACCAATAGGGTACGTGCCAATAGTGAGTACCAATCTGATACTGGTGCTATCTTTTTCCCAAATTTAAAATCTGTACACCTCACTGCATGAAACTTATCGGAATCATGCAACCTGAGACTACCGTGGCTCTAAAAACTGAGTTGATGGCCCGCCGTTACTAAACGAATGTTACTGATATCGAAAATACTGAATTTCATAATGACATTGACAAGGAAACGGTATTTAATGTGGCTCAGTCAGGTCATGGGCAATACCTGATCAGCTGGTCAGTATTGGCACAAGGATGAGGGTGAATCCCTCAACAGTGTTAATCCCTCACCCTCAGACTAAAGCTTTGATTCTGAAGTTCAGACCCACCATCTGGCACTGACATTCAATAACCATAGAGACAGAAATCCACCTCAGAGGAGGCAGACAAAATCACAAAACTGCACGGAAAACAAAACCCATGAATTAAGTAAACATTAAACTTGTGATTTCTAGCAGTGTTAAGAGTATCTGAAGCTGCTTCTCTTCTAAAGATGAGATCATTCTACTGCAGTGAATAATGATGCCAAGTACGGAAGAACTACTTAAAAAATCTAATCCACTGGACTGGAAAGTTAATCAGTAAATAANCTTTGCTCTAGAGCCCTCAAAATATGAAATCAAAATGGCTCTTTAGTTCCAATCAGTGATTTGAAACGCTTTTCGGACATTATCAGCAGCCAAACCATGATTAGCTACATTATAAAATGAGTGATTGTGTAAATAAGCTGAATAAGAACAATATCGGTCATTTTTTTATAATCAGATAACTATTTTTAAACTGAAGTAATAATCAAGATATTTGTATCACATCTGACCTTTAGTTTGACAAGTTGTCACTTGTTTCTTTTGCTTTTCATCATCAGTCATGACTCTCTGATTGTGGAAAAACTAATTTTATAATCAAAATGAAATGTTTCCTCTTTTTTCTCAACAAGTAATCACTTGAGTTTAACATCTGCAATTTGATCATGATGTTCTTTTTTTTCCTTACTGAAAGTAACTGATGACAGCTACCGTTTTGAAACAGATTTACACATAATCAGCTGTAGGGCAGCAACTAGCGATTATTTTCACTACCGATTAATCTGTCGATCATTTTCTCGATTAATCGATTAGTTGTTTGGTCCATAAAATGTCAGAAAATGGTGAAAAATGTGGATCACTGTTTCCCAAAGCCCAAGGTGACGTCCTCAAATGTCTTGTTTTGTCCACAACCCAAAGATAATCAGTTTACTGTCACAGAGGACCAAAGAAACCAGAAAATATTCACATATGAGAAGCTTAAATCACAGAGTTTGGACTCTTCTTCTTAAAAAATGACTCAAAATGATTAATCAATGATCAAAATAGTTGGCGATTAATTTAATAGTTGGCAAATAATCGATTTATCGACTAATCGTTGCAGCTCTAATCAACTGTTTGCCAAAACAGGCTGATAACAAATCAGCAGTGGATGCCCTTTTCAGTCAGCTGGGCCTCTTTATAGGACATGATACTGGCCCCCCACCCTGATGAATCTCATCTACAACCACACCACTGTGCCTTTCTGAAGGGCCCGTGCAGTTTAAGCATCCTCAAATTGTTCACACCTTCCCTCCACGACTGCTGCCCCTGGGAGGAACCAATCACCACAAACTCATGCTGGGGAAAATATACATACCACCCACAAGTAGTGAGCCGTTTATGTTTCTGATTATTACTTCTTGCCAGCCAATTACCGCCATGTATATAGCACTATTCACCATATGTAAAACAGTACAAACCCGCTGCCATGTCGCAAATGGCAAGGTAGGCTGTATTCATTTACTGCTTACCACTTAGAGAAGAATAATATGCAGATGAACCTGGTCAACTAATTACAGTAATGATTGCAAAATGTTCAGAGCGGAGCGGGCAGATAATCACTGAAGCATCACAAGACTGAGCAGCAAATATGCTCATTTAAATCTGAAGTAAATAGAGGCTTGTTTTTTTCCTCTCCTTTTTTTAATGCACAAGTTTACAGTACACCTCTGCAAGTCAACGACATGCAAAAACACAGCATGTTAATCTTGCGTACATCCACACCTCGCTTCATCAGAAAGACGCATTAGATTGGACAGATATTATTGCAGTCTCAGACACCACCAGCATTTTTAAAGCCTTGTTTGGCCTGGCAAGTTGTAGAGGAGCAGCTTTTCATTTGCAGCAGGAGCTCAGGGAAGAGAGCTGCATGCAAACACACACACACACACGTTAACAGCCAGTACATCCTTGTACAGCGAAAGGTCCTCATAAGGAGAGCGGGCTGTCAAGTGCTGGTCCTCGAAGTCATAGCTAAGCCAGTCTACATACACAAACACCTGCGAGCGAGAGCTGTTGGCAAGCATGCTCAAGGACACTTTAGCAGAAGTTGCTGAAGAAAATGATGCTGCCTTCAATTGCTCCATGAAAGCTCCAATTTCAGTTGTAAATATGACTTTTCACACATTCAAGTGCTCTTAGTTGGAGATAATAACAAAATGCAATCCATTAATCAAAGTGTGTTTTTGTGGTGTTTGGTGTTGTTTCACTTAAGTGGCGCTGTGCTACTTTGCCTGACAAATGAGACAACGCAGAAGATGCATCACTAAAAAATTTGAGCAAAATACAGTCGCAAACATGTTTACACTACATGCCAAAGATGAGTGTACAATAATAAATCCCATCATACATGAACTGACTTGCGCCTTATCTTCACATCTCGGCAGCTCAGATTTAGTAGCAAATTCCAAACTTCCCATTTGTATTTATCACTTCTTCCCAAGAGTCACTCAGGTGCACTCAGCTCCTAATACGATATTTCTGACAGCTCTTTTGCTCATTTGCTCCTCCCACTTTGATTCCCCCCCTGTGGATTGAAACCGACCACCTGCCTCTTCCCCTCTCTAACCTTCAGGCTGAAGCTGCTTCAGTTCCTTTGATCCCCCCCCCTCCTTCTCTCTGCATCTGCCTCCCTGTGTGGCTGACGGACGGGATCATGAGGCCCTGGGTGAGAGACTCTCTGCCGTTTTGACACATCTATTTGACAAGGTGAGAATATCTGCGGAGAAAAGACTAGGACTGACTGCCTCCCCCCTCCTCACATCCTGCTTTCACCCGGCTCATGTCTTGAGTGACAGCACAGCACGGTGACACACGTTTTACATACAGTATGATGTGAAAAGTGAGGGAAGGCAGGGGGACATAATAGCATCCCTTCCTTTACGGGGAAGTATGGCGGACATGAGTGCTGCAAGTGTGTGTGTTCGGGGTTTGAGGTGGTGGAACATCTTGCGTGGGAGCCCCAGAATTTCCAGTGCACTCCCAGCATGAAAGGCTGCTTTCAATGTGCCTCGTGAGTGGCTGAAATCACAGCTGCAGCACAGGGAAATGGAGTCTGAGATGTAGAGCTGTCATCATCAACGCTATAAATCTCACAAATACAAATCCTCCCGTCCCTACGTCCTGTTTCCAGCCCGCATTGGCTCTGCAGGATGGTTTTTTTCTCTCCAGTGATGGGGGAATTGTGCAGAACAGAGTGCAGCAGAATCAGAAAAAGTCAGAGTTTATACCACAGATGAATTTTAAATTAGACCAGCAGAAAACAGCACTTACATTAGAAATGACTTGCACCAGCTGGCACAATGAGAGGTGTACAGGTAACATGATTAATAGATTGGGGTAGAGAAAAGGCTGAGTGTGTGTCACCGTGTGTTTGTGGGTTGGTGTGAGTGCAGCGCCGGTGGTCGCTGCTCACGAATTCAGTGTGTGGCTTGATCCTGCATGCCACTTTGTTTGGGCAGTTTTACACACAAACACATGCGCAAATGCGGGCACACACACACGCACCGGCTGCCACTCCGCTCCGCCCCTAGCATACACATACGGACAACACAATTCACCTGCAAAGGCAGGTGCACAAGCGCGCACACCGCATTCACAAGCGCGCACAACTAACCACACAGGCTGGTACACGCGCCGCGCACACATTGACACACACTTGTCTGCATTGGCATTTTCGCAGTCAAACTGGGGACCAGCAGCAGCAGCGGCGGCGGCGGCGGCGGCTTTGGTGGCAAAAAACATTTTTTAGGCTATCTGTCCGTTCCTAATCTATTCTCACATCATTTACGCACGGGGCTGCTGCCTGCTGGGTAACACAAAATTTGCTCTCCGAGGCTGAGAAAAGCCGCGCAGGCATCTCTTGAGTGGTGAAAATCTGGCGAGTCCCGCCGCTTCATTACTGTCAGTCACCCATCAGATAACATTTTGCGGTCTTTCTGTGTGGTCCTTTAAAAACCAGCATCCCTGCTCTGCCCGGGACCCTGTAGCGCATCCGCTCACATTAACACAACTGGCTGATCTTGCAGGAAAATATCTCATCATACAACTTTGATAAAAAAAAGCAAGCGAGTATAAGGACTCGTTAAAGAACACTTGCACTAATGAGCATGAAGCTCAGACTGAAATCAGATGTAACACGAGCTGCAGCGACCATCTGCAGAACAACGCATGCACAAGTTCAACTATACTGAATTACATTAGAAGTGTTCTTCAACTTACCAATGAGAGCCAGCTGCAAGAAGTACAGTCCGAGGAAGTCCATTATGGAGTGCGACATTAATTCAAATGGATGCAATCCCGGGCGAGTGATGATGTGCGAGAATAAAAGCCCTCTGTTTGTTGAAATTGGCACCGAAATTAAGACCGAAAAGAATCGCAGCTATTTCTCAAGTGATGACTGGCCACTTACGCTGACGCCGGAATCCACAGCATTGCATGAAAAAACAGGAGCGGAGCAGAGCATCATTTTTTAACAGTCAAACTTTTGTCGTGGAGGAAAAATGGGTTACAGCTGCGCCAAATCAAGCCGGTGGTTCCAAATCAATGCAACACCGAGGGGGGAGAGAAAAAAAACAGTTCGTTCCTTAGGTGGAATAAATCTTGCGCGTACTGAACATCCCTGACCGTTTCATCCGTCCGTCCTGAGCGGCTGCTTCCTCTCCTCTTCGCCTCCACCTGCGCACCGTCTGGAAACTGCGGATGAATCACAGGGGCGCGTTGCTTTGCGCACTCCGACCTGCGAGTTCCACAGTCCCTGTGATCCTCTGCTCCCAGGCGGGTCGGCCGGAGATGCCCAGCCCAGCTCGTTTAAAAATCCAATCTTGGCCAAAGTTGAAAGAGGACAAGTTAAATCGATAGCCTATTTCATACTGCCATAAAATGGAAACAATAAACCTGCGTAAAATGGTGCATAGTCTGTATGGGTGGGTAGACCATATCCACACTTCTCCGAAAGTAGGTTATTTCCCCCCAGAAAGAGAAACTACCACAGTCAACTTGCATGAGAATCATTGATTTGGAGGCAGTTAAGGAAATATTTTAGAGGCCCTACAGCAGCAGTAGCAGCACAGGGCGAGCAGACAGTAAAAACAGAGCCAGGCTGACTCACAATGTCTGTGCCTCTTAATGGTGAAAATGAAGAGACCATCTTGCAGCCAGCATGGGCTGTTTGAGGCTACCTGCTGTCTAATGTGCTCATGCTGGTCTCCTTTCAGAACAGAACAAAGAATAATCTAGTTTGATCTGGGTTTCGGGGACAGTGGACCTGATTGACACCCTAGACATGCTGTATTGTTATTTTGAGACACAGCCTACTTTTTTATCTACAAGAAATTTGTTTGCCATGCAGTCAGAATAACTGGATTAAGCCTGTAGAAGCAGCACTCCATAAATCATGGAGAATATTTAAATTCTTCATATTGACAGCTGTTATGGGGTGCATTTTTTTTTGTTTTTTGTCAAAGCCTGAATTATTTCCCAGCTGTTAAACTCACACTGTGGATGAGAAATTAATTTTTGAGCGGTTTCTCTGTTGGGAGTTGTTTTGCCTCCTCGAGCTTATTTTTGGAATTTTTACAGCATCTCGGGGACACTTTCATCCAAAACCTTGTTTGTGCAGTATGGGAAGAAAAAAAAAAGGCTGACACTCACGGAAACGTGGGAAGGATCATACTCTCTTCTAGAGAATAAGCTGCACAACCTTAGACACTTACAAACTTCAGTGCAGCGTTTTATTCTTTCTGAGGAGAGTGGGCAGTCTGCTCCTCTTAGGATTTGCTTACAGTGAGACAGCAGGAAGGTTTAGAGGAAAGGTACTGCAGGAGAAGAGATGTTTCTGGAAGGATTCGTTTTCCAAGGCCAGTAGCACGTATAGCTCAGAGGCCACTGCGGCTTCGCTCCATGATTTTTCCTCTTTGTTTCCTTAAGTGTCTTTTTAACTTTCATTACATTCGCAGATTTGTCTTTAGCCTGAAGCCTACTTTTAATTACTTACTGATCACAACACATGTACACTGTCAGTATCATAACCAGAGGTTCTTATTAGTGTATGTGAAAGAGAAAATGAAACTGTAGAGATTCATACACAGTATACCAGACTTTTTTTTATAATAATGTAATCCTACAGCTTTTCATTCCACAACATTTTTAAACATAAACTGTACTGTGCTATTATAGCGGGTTTTCCTTGGTTTTGGTGTTTTTTCTTGAAGATAAAATAGTGAAATCCTAAAATGAATACATCATGATTATATACATGTTTCTGGTGGAGTGAGACACAGCTAATTTTTGGTGACTGGAGACTCCATGCTGCAGTCCGCTATTAAAAATGTCAATCTGGTTTGTCTGGTTTTAACCACCGTTTGATAATGTCAAACTTAATTACTTCAGTAAATGATAAAAGTTTGAGTTACTGGTCAGTCGATGATGTCGTCACCACAGTAACAACAGCAACAGTCGTATGTTCATGGTGAAAAAGGAGACTGTCCTCCCAAGAAGAAGGACAGCGTCAGTTGTGTCAGCGAGAGTTGCAAAATGACATCTGTTTATCTGTTTACGTTCAAGCCCTCTAGTGGCCAGAGCAAAGGAGGATGTCAGGTGACGTTATAACTACCTCATGTCTCATTCACATTATCATAATGAACGTAAACAACCAACATGGCTGTTGTTAGTACTCACAGCGTCACTTTCTAGTCCCTTCAACTCCCTCAGTTCTCGCCATCGTTGAAAATCCACACCGATGTTGACTCTGGTTTGACCTCTCGCTTTATCCAACCTCTTTTTGGTCGCAGCCTTTTCTTCTTCTGTCTTTCTTTTCTTTCTCTGCCATTCTTGTGCGACTAGTTCACTAGCTTTAGCCGCCTAGCCTTGTGGAAGACTCCGGTCATGCGCAGTGAGTGCACAGGGAGAGTGTGCGCGCAGGGAGGCAGGTACGTAGATAGACAGGCAGGTATTACAGTCATACGACAGCCACAGACACTGGATTTTTTCTCTTTTTTTTTGTCAGAGCATCTGATTTATTGATTGCTGTCGGGATGTTAAGAGAAATTATAATATAACAAAAAGTGCTTCTAAAATACACTGCCTAGCCTAGCTTTAAGTATGACCATGGTTGTTCCCTAAACTTAACCATGTGGTTATCATACAAACATGATGACGAGGTCCCCTGACTTTAATGAAGTAATCATATTTAACCCAAACCACAATGTTTCCTGAAACCTAACCAAGCCGTTTTTGCGCTTAAACCTAACTAAACCTTAACCACAGCGTTGTCACATCATAAAACGGATTTGTGATTTGCAAAACTGCTTCGGAAGGCACAGACAAATGATGTCATCCTGCTGATGCTGACATCAGATCAGAAAACACTTCTAATGTGTCGTTCTCGAGGGCATGAAGAAACAACCTATTTTGTCGTTTAATCTGGAGGACTTGTTATTAAAAAGACATGTCCAACTGTCTGAAAGCTTCTGACTTTGACGCCAGAGACCATGTTTGCATCCCGTCTTCCACCAACAGTCAACGTTGGTTTCTTTTAAACATGACTACGACTTTTCTTTGACCTTAACGAGTGCTTAAAGATGCCTAACTTTAACCAAACCTTACCCACGGAGGCCGCAGATCAAAAAATGTAAAATGAGTTGTTCTTTTTTTAATGACATTTTTGAAACTGTTTTTGTTTAGGCACTGATAAACCACGTCGTCCTGCCTACAGAACGCCCGATGCCTACAGAATGACCCATCATATGGGTCATTTCGGAAGGCAAAGACAAACAACCTATTTTATCATGTAGGTAATGATGACTTGTTGGCATATCAACAGCAATGCTTCATCGTGTCTGCTGTTTAAACAAGCGTAAATTTCAACCTCTCTTCATGTTGTAAGAAGTAGCTTAGTGATATGGTTTCCTGTCTTTATTTCGAGGAGACTAGGTACTCCTACTGTCTCTGGCGTCCCTTCAACTTAATAACGTACGTTGATTTATGTGGCTCTCCACAGGCGGTTATATATATAATTTATTTGAACTTAAACTCCTTAAATTATTTTTTGTAAATCACACTCATTGGACCTTTGGACAAATGCAGCCTGTACAGACATTTACATTATGGGCTGCTATGGAGATACAGCATATCTCGGCATACACGGACATTTATTTGCTATACTCTTGCAACCTTTTTTCCTTTACCTGACTGCGTGTTGGGTGGGAGGGTTGTTTATAGTGTTTATGATTGTGTTTTTGTATATAAAAACAGTTAAAATTTTAAAAAAAACTTGGAAAATTATGGAATTCATTTGCATTTGGAAGCTTGAGGGGTAACTTTAAACTGAACTTCAATTACCAGAAATCCTGTAAAAATGTCATGTAATGACCGTTAACTGCACGCAGCATGCTCACAAGCATTTACTGTGTACCAAAGGACAAGGGAGTAAAAAGATCTATAGATGGTCACACTAGTTTTCTCAGAACAGTGTGTTCTTTCGCAGCAGTTTAGCTGACAATTCCTCACTTCCTGTGAATAGAAATGTGACCATGCTAAGCGACAGAGATTCATTTAGGCAGTCAGGATGAATGCATGGGATGTCTTCACTTTGGGATGCGAAGCTTTTGTCTGTCGCTGCCTCATTTTGTGTTAAAATAAGTGTATTGCTCACATTCCTGCCAAGTGCAGATTTAACAAGACAGAACACAAAGAAAATGTTTTTCACAGTGACACCAGAGGGGGAGTAAAGTCTGAGGTTTGTATTCGTACCCTGGCGATGGTCCAGCAGCACATACGCTGAAGCTGGTAGTTAACTGCCTTGCTCAAGGGCGAACTGGCTACAGTTGCTGTGGGGGGGAGCAGGGAGCAGAACAACCCTCATACAGGTCTCCAAAACAGGTTCTCCCAGAAGGTCATGAAAGTACAACCTAGCCTTACCCCTCTCCCAGCACCCGTGAATTACAGTGTGCCAAAAAAAATGGCATATTGATTCCAACCTCTATCCTTTGAATCAAACGTGCCCCTGCCTGCTTTGGATCGAATCCTTCCAGAGATTTCTCCCCTGCGTCCCCGCCTCCGCTCCCACTCTATATCCCTCTCAGTGACTCAAAAAGCTGCCTTGCCCTTCACATATTTGCGATGCTGATGTCATAAGCCAGGAGAGGATGTGGGACAGGCTCCTGCTGGGTTGGTCATGAAACGGTAAAAAAAAATCATTGCATGGGCTGATTAAGAGGTGTTAATGCATTCAAATTAATGCCAGCTCCTGAGTTGTTGTTTTTTGCCAGGCCATGAAGATATGGTTACATGATAATGTCACAAGGCCAGCTGCGGCACAACACTCTCACACCTGCTTTCACTCAGATTTGTCTCACCGTGGCCATTGTTGGATGATTATGCAAAATGTTTTTCTTTCTACACATATTTTTCATTTATAACCATCATTATTGATGCTTTTCCATCAATACAACTTACCTAGAATTATGACAAATACCATATAATTCATGGCGTCTTACACAACAGTCTGGTGTACCTGCAGAGCAGCCGTCAAAGACTGAACTCCTACATGTTACGTCTCATTTTTTACCATGAAGACTAACATTTTAGTGTCTTTGATTGAGTTGTAAAACTCTTCCGCCTGCCATGCTGTTTTCCTGAGCTGCTCTGTGTCCAATGCTCTGTGCTTTACAATTCCCCAGATGCCGAGGGGATATTTTTATATTTAAGAAGCTGGAAATAGTGAATGTTTGTCATTTTTGCTTGATAAATGACCTAAATGGTCAAAATGATCAGTTTTCTGACAATCAACTCATTGTTTCAGCTGATTAGTAGAAAGCCTGTGCACTTATTACAGTAGTTGAAGAAGAGTTTCGTAGATCTTCAGCTCTGTAGATCCTGACGACACACATGGTTTACTGTTTATTGTACATTTTGGTCTTGAACGGGACAAAAGTCTCGACTTGCTCTTGATCCCCCTTGAGAGCAGATTATCACTCGAACTGTGCCTTTTTATTTCACAAAGGTGGTGCTGCACTATAGCTGTGCTCACAAGCAACTAATTTTTTTAGCGTATGCTTTTTAATAACTCACTGTGGTACTGTTCAGTTCATAACACTTTACACCCCCACCCCCTTCGGCAGAATCATAGCTGAAAGAGATGCTTGCGGTGCAACAACTGAAAGTCTGGACTGATGGTACTTTTCTGGCCGTCACACTGATTTTGTCCCATTTGCAAATTCTGTCCCTGCTGTGGGCAATATTACCGAGCCATACTGCTACAAAACATTCCCTGTGTATTATAGCCTTTAAAGGCCGGGGAAGCATCGCTTGTGAGCAGTGATATGAGATCTAAGTGGAATGAAACTCAGCATGTCTCATTTGATGTCCAAGCTTAGTCTTTTTAGGTGTGAGAGTTTCAGCTGATAGAATTCTATGTAAAGCGTAAACAATCAAATCTGTGGACTGAAAATATTGCCTGACTGTTCATGTTTGCTGCACTCCATTTTGAACTTTTTGCATCTCGTAATACAATGTATGTGCAGAGATGGAAAGTAAAAAACAACATTTATCAGAAGTGTTCACACACACAGAGGCAAAACTAAATTAAAACAAATCAGCACCGCCGTTAAATAAAATCCACACCACTGAACAACCAAATAAAAGACAAAATATTGTGGAACTGGAAAAATAAAATTGTGAGCTAACATAAAAGATAGAAAATAGATAGATAAGTTTTAAGAAGTGATTTACAAGACGTTCTGGTCCTGCAAAGCCTCATAAGTCATAAAGTACAATGCATTGCTTTAGATTAATACAACCAACAAAATATAAAGTTGTTGCCCTGTCACACCATTTATTTACCAATATCCCAATAGGATCAGAGAATGGAGATGAAGCTACAACTACAAGAATTCAGAAATGCACAAAATCTTCTACTCCATTCTTCTCTATAGTGAAATTGGAAACGTCATAATATCCGCTTCATGTCAATGGACATTACTTCACAAATACAATCATATTTTTTATTTGTACTTTTAGGCTGATCCCAGTATTTTCAGAATAAATTCCTTTTTAATTGGACTACTTTTGAGTACTTTTTTACTATATTGTAATTGAACAGTAAATTGAATGAATGAATACAATATGAAAAATAAAAATAAGGAAAAAACTGTTGGTGGTTTTCATTGAACTTTGGTAAATGGTAAATGCACTTATATAGCGCTTTTCTAGTCTTCCGACCACTCAAAGCGCTTTACAATACAAGCCATTCACCCCATTCACTCACACATTCATACACTGATGGCAGCGGCTTCCATCTAAGGTGCCATCCTGCTCATCAGGATGTAATCTAACTCATTCACACCCACACATACACATGCCTTCGGGAGCAATTTAGAGTTCAGTAGCTTGCCCAAGGCCACTTCGACATGCAGACTGGAGGAGCCAGGGATCGAACCGCCGATCTTCTGATTAGTGGACGACCCGCTCTACCTCCTGAGCCACAGCCGCCCCAACTTAGGCTCCAAAACCAGACAGAAAATCAGGGCAATGCTATGACTTGTAAAGCTGCCTCGGAAGGCGCAGCTGCACTCTCCATTGATAATAATGGCCTTGCTCTGCACAGTGTTGCACAGGGTTAGGTTTAGTAGCACTTGCACAACATTAAAATGCTCCATACAAATAAATGAATCAATGACTATATTTTTACTTTTCACACTTTAAGCCCATTTCGTTGCCGTTCTTTTACTTGTGTACATTTTGAATGCAGGACTTTTTCCTGTGACGGAGTATTTCACATTTTCTTTTATTTCACCACGGCTTGTATCTCGCTTGAGAAACTGTCTGTCTATCCTTAAGTTCAGATGATGTGTAAGATCCCGACCGCTGGCTACAACGATGATTAGAGATCACAACAGGCAACATATTTCTGCTTCCCCCATGTAGCACGGGGTATGTCATCAAAGTGCCAACTTGTCACTAGCCTTTCCAGCAACAATGAAAAACCTTTGAAAATGAAGCTGAATGTGAGAAGCCTCCCCTGCAGTGGTACCAATGTACTGCAGCATCAGTTTCTGCTCTCATTGCAGGCTCGAGCTGTAACCAGGAACTGGCAGAAAAAAAAAAAAAGACGGGCTGCCAAACGAGGCTGTAGCGTGTTCAGGCATTTCAAGGCAGGCCTGTGGTGTAATTATAATCATATCTGGCCATCGCAGTGGGCAGGTGATGAGACGGATGTGTCCAGAAAGAAGTGTGAGGCATAAAAGCTAAAAGACCCATATGCCCTTGGCAATTCGGGGCTGTTTTCATGATGTGTTTGCAGCGGCATATTTCAGATGCACAGCAAGGATGCGTGGAAATGGATAAATCAATGAGGCCATCTGGGGAGAGGAAGTCAAGATGAGAAATGGTTTAATGCTGACGTTCATTCGACAGTAGCCTCACAGACCTAATTATTCCATTCATTACCGAGATGCAAAAAAAAAGAGAAAGAGCCTTGTTATTTTCATGACACAAATCAAATGATTTTCCTTTTTAATTTGCCTTTAAGGAAGTTATAGGTCATGCAGTATTTGTGAAAGTGTGTGTGTATTTTTCACAACCTAAAGAGCAATTAACAACATATGAATATATTTGTACTCTGCTACAGATCAGAGTTTGAAATATGATTGGTTTTGAAGGTGTTTAAGACAAAAATAAAAATGGGGAAAGGTAGCGTTTTACCTGCGTCTGTAAGTAAATGATGTTCACGTGCAGAAGATAAATCTGGCAAATGTACAAAAATTAAGTATAGATTGCCAGCGTGTGAAACAAAATAGCCTTGTACTTGGTAACTGCAGCATGTCTAAATTAAGGCCCCAGTTGCCATGAGTATTACTGAATATCATCATTGTCATTGTCTGCCCTTTCCAGCTGAGTCAGTAGCCATCACACACACTCACAGTGACACCTCTCACTCCTTCTCTCACTCCTCTCTCTCTCTCTCTCACACACACACACACACACACACACACACACACACAAAGTGCAGTCTGATCAGAAAGCATTGTCACGACAATAATTAATATAAAACATAGAATACTTCAATTTGAAAAAAAAAACCCTCCACCAAACGGTAGTGAGCTGACTACTGGATCTATTTTTTTCCATCATTTAAGCAACAAAAATATATATCAAATCTCATTCCATTGATCGTATGACACTGATTACATTCAGAAAAATGTACAACGATTGATTCCATCTTTTGATAAACTGTCACCGCGGTGTGTTGATCAAACATGGAGGATGCGAAATGTTCTTTTACAAGTTTAATGACAGATTACGAGGCTGTGTATGAAAGAGACAAACATATACAAGAACCACACAGAACAATGAGGTTATACATCAACTGCACTTCCATTATTAACACTACTGAACAGCATCTAACTGACCATGAATACAGGACAGCAAATTTGGAGTAAGTAATGGCCTTCATGAATAGTCGAGACAATATTCATGAAATGATTGAATAAACTACAATTTACCATTCAATCTGAGTCATATGCCTCATTCAGTGAAATGGATTGTATTTTGTTACCATCAGGAAAAATATCTCCATATTGTCAGCCTGTGTTTAATTGAATCCGACTGCATATTTATAGTCTCATAGGCTAATGGGTGTGGAATGTGAGGTTGGAGTTTGTCTCACAGCTGCATATATTTCAGCTTATTTTAAACATAACCAAAATTGGAGGCATTAAGGTTCACACAAAAACAGCACTCTACTGACTGCACATCAATTACCTATAATCAAATACAATAATGTCAAAGTGAAACCAAAGTATTATTACTCTGCTTTGATATGCATATTATAGAAACCGTCTATGCCGATGAATAACTTCAGCATCGAGGAATATTTACCCTTCACCTCACCTTAACTTTCACACTTTCACAGACAGTAACGTTTACATATAAGCAATGTGCGTAAATTGTGGCAATTGCTGCTTTCACGCTGGTGAAAAACGGGGGGGGGCTTTTATTGAGAAGCAGTCACAGGAAACACGGTATATTTGTCACTGAGGTTGCCGCTCACTGTGATTGTCCATCCAAAATGCATCTACAAAACAAGACAACGGTCCAGCTTCTCAGCAAGATAACCAACTTTGCCGTGACATGCTAATGTGTGGAAAACTACTCGCACGGTGTGCAGCGTGAAATCAGATCGTGGTCACAACAACTGACTGGCTTCTTTGTGAAAACGTGAGTTTGTTTGGCTGTGTTGTAAACAAATGCGCCAGTTCGTCTTCTGTTCTACTACTGAGAAAAATGACTGGTTGAGGAATGTTGGCTGCCCCTTAGATTCTAGGACTTGTACAGTAGTATTAAACCACACTTGCTTTTACCACGGCAACCGTGGGTGTCACCTAATCAACAAGGACTGAAAACTTAAGGATTACAGCTTTAACAGGCACAACGTTACACTTAACCTACAACAACATTTACTGCTTTAGTCACTTTTCGCCTCCCATTTTCTTCTCCAGGACTAACCGGCACGATAATTAGCAATCACTCTTCTGGTGTGTGAGGGACAAAGGATATGCTGGTGAAGGTCACAAGTCCACCATCACTTGTAGGGTCTCTTGAACAGATTAGCCGACCCAAAGTCATATATTTATTGCTATCGTGTGAGTATTTCACTCTGTTACAGGTGATTGTTCCTTTGTTGAGTCAGTACAGTTTGTGCTGATTTCATGTTATCAGTGAGGGAAGAAAAAACACACATACACACACACAATTCTTGAATATAACAAGCTAAACTAAAAGACTAGATGTAGATGCCTGGACAGTATCCACTGCAGGAACAGAAAAGCTACTACATCAAACCACAAAACAGCCACTATGTCAGAACATTTACTTTTTAGCATCGACGCCTCCAAAACACTTCAGGAGCAGTCATCCCTGAATGTGCTGCCAGGGGATCTGATGTCATTTCAGGCGATAAAGCTTTCTTCTCCTGCTCTTGATATCAATAATTACTAACTGGCAACACTGCCTCTCAAACTGGAAAAGCAAGAAATGCAGCTGGCTCTACATCGACTTGTTTGTGTACACAAGCAGTAATAATCTATGCTAAAGAGTACTGTATGTCTCCAGAGCAGACAAAAGTGCTGAACTCCGAAAGAGGCAGATGTGGTAAAACATAAAAATCTGATGTTTCCTCCCGATTGAATTATTGCTTCCAGTGTTCCACTGTGCCTAAGAAGACTGCAGCTAAAAACTGGTATCTAAGTTTTATCAGAGGTGAGTTCAGGCAGTAGCAGAAGAGTCCTTCCTATGTAAGCAACATTTCTGTGCACTAAAAAACGCAAGAAATGAAGCATAATGTAAGGTGAAGAATGTGATAGATATCTGTAGAGATATTAGTTTCAAATGGATCTTACTCAAGCAGAATTTATTTTTCACATTGTTAGCCACAGTGCGTTTTAAACTGCCTATTCAGCCTTTATTTCAGTTAGTCAGGTTTGAGACAAAAGACAACGTGGTGCATGTGTTTTCACTTCACTTGAATAAGAACTGAATCACTGAAATAACTGGTTTGCTCCCTGGACAACTATTAATACCTTTTTAAATTTTGTTTCCCGGAAAGAGATTGAGAGAGCTATTTATTTGAATTTGCTTTGCTCATGTTAAAGCGAGACCACGTACCTTTCGAAAGAAGAAATAAAACTTTCTCTTACAAATGAAAAGTTGAACTTGTGACTAATAAACAATGGTGGAAGAAGTATTCAGATCCTAAAGCATCATTAAGGAAAGTAAGAACTATTACATACTAAAAATACTCCAGAAAAATGTACTTAAAGTATCAAAAGTAAAAGTATTTGCAGACGGGTTATTGTTATTATACATAACATTATTAGCTTATTAGTACGTGTAAGTAGCATTTTTCAGTTGGAGCTGGTCACAGTGGAGCTAGTTACTACTAGCTACTATTTTATACAGTCAGGTAGTTGAGTCCAATGGTTCCCAACCTCGGGGTCAGGCCCCTAAAAAAGATTCGTGAGATAATCATCGGGTAGGAAACAAAACAAGAAAAAGTTCTGCGACACAAATTTGTATTCTTTTTTTGGACTTGTCTCTAATCTTTACTTTTTTTTTTTAAAGATTGAATAATTTTACCTCTTTGGGCCTCTAACAACAACTCATAGACACCTGAAACATGAGGGGGGGCCCCAACTAGACACTGCTTTTTTGTAAAGGGTCACAAACCAAAAAGGTTGTGAACCACTGGTTTAACCAGTAACAATGGGTCTCATGCAGCAACATTCTCTTAATTTTCTGTTAAGAGAAAAAATAAGAGAAGTGAAGACGCACCAAACATTCTTAACCATCCAAATCTGCTCTTACCCAGGTGTGCTGAATGATGAATCCCACTTGATCATAAATTGGAGGCGCATGGCTGGTTGTTTGTTATTAGCATCTAGGTAACGCCCCCTAAACACTGTGTAAGGGCAGGTGTTGTGCCGTGTGCAAATACTCTGGCACATGCCCAAGAACTGGAGAGATGCCACCAAAAAAAGGCTGTAAGAAGAAGAACTTCATCAGTAGTGAAATCAATGTACTGCTAA
>NTHP01000452.1:1656-12340 GCA_003416845.1 Oplegnathus fasciatus
TCAGACTACTTAAGATAAGTTTGTAGATTTGCTGTGGACACTTGGAATTGATCTTGCTGTCAACTCTGCAGCACAACATTTTTACAACACTGTGCACTTCTATTGATTGAAATCTCAGTGGCTCCACAGTAATTTTATTCAGCTCCTATCTTTCAACAGTGGCAAAAACTTTGGGTAAACTGATAAAAGCTACTTTTCCAAGAGATAGCATGACAAGAGTCGATCCCAACGGAGAACTGAAGAGATTCAGAGGCAAGATGTGTCTGTCAGATATTGAAGTACGGCTTGCATTTGTCTTACATATAGAATAAAAAACCTATTTCTGCAGCCTGAAAAAGCCCTGAAACCCCCACACCCCACCCAACATCTCTTTAGCATCTATATTCTAAACCGCGTGGACATTAATGACCGCAAAGGAGAAGAACCAGGCTGATTCAGGCTTTGGGGCCTAGATGGACAGGCCTTAGCCTCAGGTCACTGACTCCATGTTTTTCATTTGGAGCCCCTATCTTGGCCACTGTCCAGTCTTTATTTTCCATTAGGAAGAGAAATGCCCGCACTAGAAAAGTGGAAGCAGAGAGAGAAAGAGGGCAACACACACACACACACACACACACACACACAGCGAGAGGGAAAGGGGGAGAGCAGAAACACAGAAGACAAAATGGCTTTCATTCGCACAGCAGTAGAAGGCCAGAGGTCCCTTATTTTTTCCTCATTCAGTCCTTTCTCTTCATTTCGAGCCTCCTTTCATCTCGTCTGCGAGGCATATGGCTGTGCACCGCGCTTTCATATCACATAAAAGATGTTTACACATGCTCCACAAGTCCCTGTGATAAGCTTGTTTTGTGGAATTGTATGCAAATCTACATAAACCCAGATCACTGCAATGAGAAGAAATACTTTTCATGAGCACACACAGTTGGGGACTTTACATGTCAGGTTACTCCAACACACACAAACACACACACACTCACACACGTGCATAAACTGTAGGAGGCAAATAGGAAGTGGAAAAAATAATTTCTCATTCTTGTTATGAAGTACGTGTGTGTGGAATTATGTGTGTGTTTACCTCATTTTTGTGTATGCGTTTGCTGAGTGGAGGGCCGTCGGCGTGCGGCGACAGTGATGAATAAGCATTATTAAACAGGAGACACAGGCCTTGCGGTGTCATTAATCTTCATCCCTGCTGGCACCATCACAGAACTCACTCCCTGTCCGCCCCCTGCAACATCTACACATCTCATTGTCAATGACACAAAGGGAGCAGAACCGGTTGCTCAGGTTCTGATTGGGTTTCAGTGTGGCTCCTGAACCAAAATGGACCATCTGCGGGGTCACAGGGAGACGTACAAAGTGATTAACATCCACTAGCATCAGATGACTGATGGGATAAAGAGAGAGGATGACACCTTGTCCCGGTGGCTCAGAATTAATCACACTCTGCTTGGGGTTGATCCACAAGTCTATTGTGTTGAATGAACTGGCTCTAAAAGGGAATGTGAACCTGTAAAAGGAGGCTGACAGTGAGTGTCGCACTGCGGATTCTGACATTACACTTAAAAAAGGATAAAGACGTTCCCCGTCTAGTCGCTCTTCACCTGGAAATAAAGACTGGGATGAACAGAAACGGGTTGGAGAAAAAGAGATGAATCATCAAGCAGTCCTTTTTTATCAGCACCTCAAATCACCAGGTGGGAGGAAGAGAGGAAATAATGGCATCTGTGCAAACTCTGAGAGGCACTTCAGTGGTCGTGGACTATCTCGCAGTACATGCACAGACGCACACACACACACACAGAAATGTCTGAATGTATTCAGTCATTTCTCCTAAACACATTTGCATGCTCTCTCTCTGATCAAAAATACACTCCCACACACTGTCAACACATGTAGTGCATTTACTGAAAGTTAGGTCTGTTTAAGTCATTTAAACATATGTATATATTTGTTCACAAACAGGAAATGAAACCTACCCCAAACCTAACCCAATCCTAAAGACTAAGTGATCAACTGTTTAAAAGGAGGAGAGCAAAACAAACTTGAATTTCACATATTAAAACTAGCATGAGAAACAGAGGATGAAACAGTTCTGTCTGGTTTATATTGTGTTTTTTCCACCTTATTATAATTCTACTTTCTACTAAAAACACATGATATGTCAAAACAGTCAAAAGACTTACAACAACAACAACTCTACATTTTTCTTATTGCCACATCCCAAGACCAAAACCAACAGTGAACTGATCCTACTAACAATTATGATGATACATCTTATTCCTTTGTGCTATAGAACTCCATTATTGTCCAAAAAGTAATGAAAACATATTAATGAGCCACACCATTCCTGACATGTTCCTTCATTAACATGGGCTGTTTATTTTTAGTGAATCTCACATACAGTGTCCCGCTGCCAGAAATACTCACTGGAGCAACAAATGTTTATTAATACGCTGCTGAAAGTAGTCCCCAACAAATGCACTATTTCCTCCCTAAAAGTGCACGGCTGCTTTAGGAAATTACTGAGCCTTTTCAACTATATACACACACTTTATATTTGTGACCTGTTTGTAAAACATTCCTGCTGATTTGCATTTTCAGCAGTAGTGAATGGGCTTTGTGCTGAGGCCACAGACAGTGCAGAAAGTATTGAGAGACGGACTGAAGCATTGTTGGCCTGTTCATGGCATTTGTTAACAATTAGAAAATATAGAATAACACCAGCCTTATCCTTTAACTAGCAGTTGCTCTTTGATGTAATCTACAAACCAGAAACAACAATGAATCTTTCTCCCACACACACAGAGCTTATATGCATATGATCGTTACTTTCAGCACCACTACCAGATGGTCACCCACAGCGGCGCCTCCCTCCACAGGTGGTGGTACTTTCCCCTTCGTTCACCTATCTCCTCTGCCCTATGATCATGCAACATCTGGTTCCAGCGTACACCGTATACTTGTCTCTGTCCAATAAAACTGTGGCCTGGACCCCGAGGTCATTTCCTTTATTTGCCATATTTTTCTGCCTCTTTCCTGGATAGTGAAAATTAGGACAGGAAACAGCACGAGAGGTAAAGGCAACAGAGCAGCATGAGGTCAGATTCAGTATAACCTCCAGGAGCAACAGCACAGTGGATCAGCAGGTCATCTGAGAAGTTAATGATGGAGCTGTCAACCAACCAACCGTACGACCAGAATCAAGCCACTACCAGCTAGAAGTGTCAATGTGGGAACGAAGAAAACTTTGACAAACTGAGCATACAAATGACTAGCTTTTTAAAAATACAAATGCAATACTAGGCCTAGTTTTGTACGGACAGTACATTGGGATACCTTAAAACTAGGTCTAGTTTTGTATGTAACAGACAGGAACAGTTCAAACCAGCAGGTGAGTCTGAGATAATGACAGTCAGAAGCACAAAATAACTAGTCAGTGAGAACAGATCTTTGAATTTAAGAAAACAATTTGATTCAGCAAAGTGATTTGTATTTCCCACCTCTAATATCAGCAAACCTCATGCACTCAAGCAATATGAAAGTGCAAAGAGAATTTTCCTACAAAGCATAAATAAGTAAAACAAGTAGAACCTAGAAACAGTTGGATGTACTGAGTAGTCTTCTGCCACAAGGTACTGAGAAGCTTTAATGTCTCAACACTTTCTCCGCACTATTGCCACCAAGGCAAATAACTATTCCTTTGTTGTTCTTACTGATTAAAATGATTGAGTCAAATCCAGGTAATCATTATTCAGGTGGTGTAATTGTAAAGTTGCAACGTCATCCATTCCACAAAGCCTGACCCAACATCATTATCTAGAAAATGTAATGCAAGATGCATCTAAAAATGATTACACATCAAGTCTTTAACCAGTGCAGCACACTTTAAACATGAGCTGCATTTAACTGTTCATTGAGCATTCGAATTGTTATACGGACAACCTGGACTGACCATTTGTGCATTAGTTACAATCTCAGTAGGTTTGATAAATATGCCTCAATGTTCAGTTCAGCTTCCCGAAAAAAAAATAAAAAGAAATATCATTGACACTCCACCCAAAATCTGACTTTTGAATGTGAAACACTCACCTTCTGTGGGCTTGAAAAATGTCAAATGTTTCCTCATTTGCAGAGAACAGCAGCTGTGGTGAGTTTGACTTCCGCCGATTAGAGTGGATCACATACAAAAGCAAACTTCACGCACACGTATGTAGGAACAGGAGCGATATCAAAGTTATCATTTATTTTTGAGGCGGAAAAAAACCGTGTACAGTACGCAGGTCATCATCTGTGTTCAATACAGCGGAAAGCACATGTTTGACCTTGTTGGTCATGAATTCACAGGGGCTGTGTCTTAACTGAATGATTGGGACAACAGGTGGACGATGACGAGTTCCCTCCGAGGGCACATCCCCTAAACACACAAACTAAAAAGTAAAGGATACTAATTATTATTATTCTGGTGCTGTAATTGCAAAGTTTCAATGTCATTCATTCCACTAAGCCTAAACTACAACACCATTACCTAGACGTGTAAAAGTACGATGCATTTAACACCCCACCCTTGGCTTGTGTACTGCACACTTCCACATGAGCTGTATTTTTTTTAAGTAATGATCTGCAACATTCTCATGGCTGCTTTGCTACTCTCCATTAATAATTGACAAGACAATATTGATACAACCTATCTTCGGCTCATGAAAGACTTTACTGTACATTTGCCATTAAAAACACCAGAGAGTCTGCCAACTTCTGGCAAAAACCCAAAGACCTGCTCACACCAGAAATGGAGAAAAAATAAAATGAAGTGCTTCTGGATAACAAGTTTCAAAGTGTCCTGCTAGGCAAGTAATGCTGTCTTCCTCAGCAGAGATCAGAGATCTGCCCTCATGTCAGCTGAATGGTTGTAATTCTTAGAAGCTCTGCCAGTTAAGCGCAGCCCCACTCCTTTGAATAACTAGTCTGAAGGTTGTGGCCTTCCAACAACTGAAAGCATAACATTTATCCATATCTCACGTATATGTCATTCCTCTCAGGTCAGAGTTCTTCCAGAATACCACAGAGATGCCTCTTGGAGGCCGACTGGGGAACAGGCCAGCATCAGACAGCTCAGTGTCGTGATACAGGAGGCATGAAATCCAGGAAAGAGGTTTCATGGCTAAGTGGGGCTAAGCAGAGGAGAGCAGGGCGTGTTGGAGTCATTTCATGGAGCATTTGAGTTGGACAGAATCCTGTCGGAGTCAATGCTTGTAGGATTTGGGGCTCCTGGAAGTTGTTTTTCCCGTTCTGTGCTGGTGATGCTATGTGCTCGATGGAGATCTGTGTCTATGTTTGCCGATTCAGGGAGTTTATTGGTATTGTAATGTTTCTTTTGGACATAGTTTAGTTTTTCTGTGTTGAAGATACTGCTGGGTTATATTTATTATTTCGGGGTTGGCCACCCAGATAACTTTTTTATATTAGTGAAGCTACTTGTTTTGTTTCTCTTCAAAATCTGCTTCCATCTATTCATCCATTTTCTGCTGCTTATCTGGGGCAATGCTACGGTGGCAGCAGGCGAAGCAAGGTAGTCCAGATCTGTGTCCTGTACATCTTTTGGATTCCCTCTCACCTTAGCTTTATGTTATAGTTACCCCAAATTTCCCTCTAAGTTTATGAAGACAGCCTAAATGCTCTGGAGAAAATTTAAGTTATACCTCTTCCAATGAAGTGCCCAAGAAGAGATAAAGCTTTGGAATCAGGAAATGACAGCTGCTTAGCTTCCTTTTCTCTGCAGATATACATCTTTCATAATGTTTACCAGGATAGCCTAGTTGTATTGGCTAGACACATACTAAATAAAAACACCAAATAGCTGCTAGACTAACTATTTGTTATGATTTACCAGCGCCTGGAAACTGAGGAGGGTAATTCATGGAAGCAAAAGTACAAAACTAAGAACTAGGGAATTTGACTTACTTGCACTCTGGTCGATGAATGTTCAGCAATTTGTCTTGGAGACATATTGATACTGGGTGCAAAGACAGCAGGATCTCATCGCAATGCAATAACACATTCCTCACATTCTGTGCAGATAATACTATTTTAGAAAAGTCACTGCGAGGGGCTGCTTTTCTCGAATTTAAAAGAGTTGCAGAGGTCCTAAATTTGCACATTTACAACAGTAAAGACTCATGGACAAATGTTCAGTGTATGGTCTATGTCAACAACATGCGTTCATGAGATTGTTGAGCCTGTGTGATTTTTAAGGAGGTCAAAACATTGATGCTATACTATAGTAAAAAAAAAACTCTTTCCAGATGTCTGACAAGTGGAAAGGAGGTTAAATCTGGAGAACTTCCTCAGTTGGTCGACCATGTTGATTTACGGTCCCATGTCTTCCCCAGCTTTTGCAACTTCTCCAGCTTCCTCCCCAAATTCCAGAGGGGTGGTGTCATCTGTGAGCTCTCCATCCTTGACATTAGCATTGAACAAAAAACCCCCACTAAGTGAGCAGAAACAGGTGTCACCTCTGAACAGGCTCTTATCCGACCTCCCAGTAAGCTCAACGGCTAAACCGCCCCCCGTGCGAGGTGAGCGTGACATTAAACAAAATAATAGGCTTCGTTAATGGCGACACGGTGCATGGATGGCAGCGGCGGCTGTAAAATAAAAGGTTTAGCAGCCTCTTGTTGTGGCTCTCTGTTGACAGAAAGGGCTGCGGTTGAAATGATCCGTGACATTGCTCCGGGGGTGATGTGGAGCGCATTAAAATGTTGCAGTGCTTCTAAAGGGGAATGAGAAATAATATAGAAGGTAAAGTTTAGTGGCCTCAAGAGCTGGATGTTGCTGGTCCTGCTGTATGTGTGTCACTGTGTCGTTATGGCAGTTGTTAAGATGCTTCTGTAAGATAAGGTCCAGGGTGTTACCTTTTCCTATCAAAAGACTTATTAGATTACAAAAAGGTTAATTTTGAAGAGCTACAACAAAACAAATGCGTATGGAGTCTGGGGTGTGCCACTGAAGTAATTCTAGACTTTTTCTGTGTGCAATTACAATCAAACAATTAAAAAGCAATTGAGAACTGATTAATTACATTTGCATTTAAATTATGCATTAAAACTCTAAGTTAAAAAAGATACAGCAAAACAATCATTAAATTATAATTGGCTTGACCCCACCAACAATAACAGCTGGCCAATCAGAGCTCCTGCTGCTGCTCTTTGGGTTGGAATTAATGAAATCTTTAGGTGGCACATCGTTACAATTGAGGAAATGGAAACAATTAAAAGCAGAAAAGAATTAATTGTGAGATCAAATTTGATAGGCAAACGTATTAATAAATAAAATAAAAAGTAAATCTAGAACAATTTAAAATTAGGTTTGCAATTATGTTTTGAAATTCAGTTTTTACTTTATCATTTACAGACAGAATAAGACATTGAAATTATTAACCGGAAACTTTTTTACTTTAAATTATTAATGCATAATTTAAATGCAAATTAAGTTTTTCAGTTTATATTATCTTCTTTTAATGTATAAGTTTATTAATTGATTGAATTGAAAGTGGTACGCTTTGGACTCCATACATGTAGGCTTGTTAAAGATGTTACTGCTTATATTTAGTTGTGCACAAGATTTTTAAATGCACAGCAGCGCCCACACTAATGTAGCCCATTTATAATTTTTCACAGGCATTATAAAAACCTGGCCAAGTGTCATGAGCCTGATGCTGTGATGAAAGCTTTTATGCCGAAACACATTGGCCTGATGTTTACCGTTAATAAAGATATGATTTAATTGAGGTTAATTCTTGCACTGGATAGCTGCCATTCCCATCTTTCATGGATGTTTTTGGATCTCATTGTGCTGCTTTTGGCAGCGAACTGCGGAGGATCCCCTGTTAGGGGGTTTTTATTGGTAAGAGATCAGAGATGGGAGGAGAGTTTTCTTTCCAAAATTAGATAATCAGCACAGTAATAGAACTTCAAGAACTCCAGTGGAACTCTTGATCACAAACAGTAGAAGATTGCGGTTGTGTAACTCACATGGAGCCAAGAGAAACAACTCCTTAATTAAAGGAACTCCTGCATGCGGACTCTGGACATTGTCCCCCAAAAAATGATGGCACGTACTGATTATTTCATGGATCATTACACTGAACAAGAAAACAAAATCTGGTCAAACACATGCAACAGGAACAATGTAATAAATCTTTTATTACATTGCATTACCTCACACGGAGCATCATAGTTCTATCAGAAGAAAAGATATTGTCTCACAGTTGCAAGACAGTGAGCATAAGTTCAAAGATTTCAAATAAAATGGTTCAACATTACAAGACTAACAGTCCGTACCTGCTTGTGGCTCAGCGGTGCTTTGTGCTAAAAGTCAGCATTCTAACATGCTCACAGTGACAATGCTAATGTTTGGAAAGTATATTTTTTTCCATGTTCACCATCTTAGTTTATTGTTTTAACATGCAAAAATTTGCTAATTAGCACTAAACACAAATTACAGCTGGGAATGTTATTAGTTTTGCAGGTATTTGGTCCTAAACCAACGTATTGGACAAATTAAAATGTTGACCTGATGACACAGTTCTGTGTTTAAAGTCAAACTTCACTTATGGGAAGAAATCCCAGTTGTCACGTAAAAAGAGGGATATTCCTAAGAAACAATAATTTCAAAATTATGAGAAAACACCTGAACTGCAGTAAACCCAAGGAGCACTGTGCATGTTCCACATTTCAGCAGTATTTGAATACCAATGTGGAGAGGCCGGAGACAGCTGAAACGGCATCCTGTGTTCTTGTAAATCCACGCTTGTGAGTGCCAAATGTCCTCGCTAATGCAAACCCCGGTGTGTGTGCGTATGTTTCCTCAGTGCACCTTAAAGGAAATTCTCTGAAGGTTATTAACAGTCTATGGTTAAAATTTTAAAAGTGTCTCCTAAAGAAAAATCCCTGCTATAGTCTGAATCTGACTGTGACATTGGTGACACAATTTTCTGCATGCACAACTCCCTCTGAATCTCATGCACGCACACCATGAAGTCAATAAAAAGAACAGACTGCTGTGAAGGATAAAAGCACAGGATGAGGCAAAGGGATTTCTCCGCTTCCACCTCTTTTTCCTCTGTTCTCATATCTCAGTTTCTTCCAACACATACGGCTGGTTGGCTTGAGTAGCATTAGTGGTATTTGGTTAGGACGTCACCTTTGACCTTCAGAACAAAAACAGTAGCAGGGAGCTGCTCAACAGATCCCCTGTGAGGGACAATGGGAATGAGGTTTGACTTAATAACAGGAAACACAACGGTGTTTAGGGAGATTACTTCAGTGTGTTCAACAGATCGGTTACACAGGGAGACACAGTTGTTGCAGTAAAGCCAAATGTTGGTTTCAGTTACGTTTGTACATCAGCTGCTGCACGATTTCCCCAAAGGAATTAATGAGGCTTCTCATCGTATGTTATCTCTTTTGTATTCCTCAACTTCTCTGTTGGTCTCAGAAGAAGACATCAGCTAGCAGACCTGACAGATTTGACATTTGACAGCAGAATGAGTCCCTCCTGCTTAACTGAAGACTCATTTGATCCCGGTTCAAAGCCGGGGCCAAGGAAAGAAAAGGCAAGACAGCCAGAGGCAGGCGAGGTTGTAAACAGGATGGAACAGCCTTCCGTTTTATTCTGAATTTGATATGTACAGGAAAAGTGGCTGTGTACATTTCTTAATATATCATGTAAAAGTTTTCTGGAAAAAAAACAAAACAATTGCACATCAGCTTCCATTAGCTTCCATTTCTTTTTATACTTTAAAACACATCATGGTACAGCATGGTTGAAGGCAATGTCAAATGGGATACAAATACACTGATAACCGCTCCTAAGTGTTGGCTCTTGTAAATAAAAAAAGGTTCAGGAAGGAGTACCCCAAAAAACATTTCAATATGATATTAAAAATGTTTAAAAACACACACTGTAGTTTGCGTGCTGTAATGTCACTGACAAACAAATCACATCGTGTCCCTATTTGTGTAAAATATTATTGATATTATCTCAGGCACTTATCGATATCAGACCCTGTAGCTGGACAGCTGAACAGCGAAGTCCATGACGTTCAGAGCACAGGTCAAATACATCCTTCTAAATGTGCTAGTCTGCATTTCCAGACGCACTAGTGTTCACAGCAGGAAGTGCCGGTCGCTACGACCAAACACTTTTCACTAAAAACCATTCAGAGTGGAGATATGTTTTACCCTCACCTACACAGTTTGTATCTTATTTGGTAACAGTTTTCATCAGCCCCATTGTAGCGTGGATTAACAACACATTGGCAAAGGGCCATAGTGTGTTTGTGTTGTTACACCCATTACATACACAATGCAGAAGGGACATTTTAGTTAGCTTAAAACAGAGCAGTATTGTGAACTTTCCTCAGGTTAAAATACAGGTTTATACACTGGAATAATGCCATTGAAAAGTCCTTTTTTCTTCATCTTCTTACTTTTTCGTTCATCATTTATTACCCCTACTCAGCCGGCATCTTTCCCAGCAAGGGTCTTCATTAACCAACAGGAGATAATGTATGTCATGCAGCTTCACTCTGCATACGGAGAGTGTGTAGGAGTGAAGGGCAATTACGTACCGCCTGTTTGTGCTCCATAGCTTGATGATGGCCACTTTTTTTTTTTTTTTTTTT
>NTHP01000452.1:21443-48648 GCA_003416845.1 Oplegnathus fasciatus
AGAGCCGGTTTGGCTCTGGGACTGCGGGAAGTTTTACACTCCCAGAGTTAAATACATAGTGATGACTTTTCTGTGTTCAGTTAAACATTCATGATGTTGAACTGCCTGCAGCGCTAATGCAAGATAGATGTATGAATGGGAGATGTTAGAGGTGCTAACACTCGTGAAATCAGTGGTTTTATGCGAATTAAGCAGATCAGTCTACTTTATATAATTGGTCCTCCGCATTTCAAACATTGACTATAAACTGTATGCTGTACGTTATAATAACATTAATAATCTCTAATTAACATCAAAAAATAAAAACTTACATTCACAGAAAAATACCGTCAGCCACATTCCATCAAACAAATAATTTACAAGTGATAAAACACATTGAATATTAACATTAAATGGTAAGCAAAAAAAATCCAGTTATGGGGATTTTCATCCTGTATTTTTGCTTGAAGGATCTCGTGGGCATCCGTGGGTTGAAAAATCAACGAATATGTACGGTCTATCTAAAAAAGTGGGCTGTTTTCTTTTTCTCTTAGAAAAACGTTTACAAATGAAAATACTCTGACTCAAAAGCAATGACATATTCAAATGTCTCTCTTGTGACAGATTTCATCAAACTCATATCATAATTAGGAGGAATTCATTCAGCTAAACTGGGAAATTATGTACTGTATGAATAAAAGGTCTTATCTCTGCTTGAACAAATGAAACTCTCATATTATTTTACTGTTTAATGAAGACAGATTTTTTTTCCTGACGAACAAATTTGTATTTGGAAAATTTTGTAGCAGGTGACTTGATACATATAAATGTCCTGTAGCAAAAGGGTCACAGATTTTACCTCAGGACAGACACGTATTAAAAAAATGTTTTAAAAAAAGGATTGCAAAAATGGCAAAACAATAATCTTCATAAATGGATGAAGAAGAAACATCTGATTTAAACATACCAAATGAACACATGATCCCCTCAGTTCAAATTCAAAGCATGAAAACCACCACAACTGGAGTCAAGGTTTCCACACAGTAGCCCAATAAAACTAGCAGCAGTCCCTGACACAGGATATCTCGCAAAATCTCCCACTGCCCCCTCCCTCCACCCCCCAAGTCCAAACCACAGACACTTACCAGCAGTTAGTCGGGCAGACACACCCTGAGCTCGTCTCTTCTCAGGTCAAAATGAAGGTGAGACACAGACAGACAGAAGGAGGGGGAGTGAGGGAGGGGCCATGCTGGAGACTCAGAGATGGGGTGCAGTGATGAGACGAGATGGATGTTAGTGGGTGTTAATGAAGGAGACAACACTTGGCCCGTTGACATTGTGACAGTCCTCCCACCAAACACCTCCTGTGCAGGTTATTAGGTTACAGTAGGTATGTGGACATGTGCATATAAGCACAGTCGTGATGAGTGATATGTACATTTGTAAATATCTACAAGTTTGTAATGATTTTATGGTGGTAAATATCATTTTTAATTATTACTAATATTATTTTATGAATGTATATACCTGCATACAAATAAACTCCCAGCCATTCTCAAAAATGTACCGAAACATCTCTCTTATTCACCTTAACACCAAAGGGGCCCAGTATCCTTGAAACAAACTAGTGTAAAGGCATGTCTAAAGGCAGAAGTATTTATACCTGTTCCCAGTGGCCACACTTGAAGGCAGTGCGAAAAGCCTGCTGTCATGGCCTCCCCCTGGCTGCATCCCATTTTCTCTCTGATCCTTCTCCAAGATCTACGTCCTAGGTCACTGTAGTCTCACAGAAGTAGTTCAAACGGGGATAATGGCAGACATTTTCATTCACTCAATCCTTAAAGGCACTCATGGTGTTGCACGCAGCTTTACAAATAGAGAGAGACGTAGTTAAAGGAGTTGAGAGCTTGGGACAGAAGGTCAAAACCTTAATCCTGCCTACTTTCTCCCCTCCATACACGTGGCCAATTGCTGGGTAAGGGATTGTCAAAAAACTTGTTGGATGCTACCCCTCCCCCCCTCTGTCTCCTATTTAGAAGTTAGAAAGGTGTGGTCAGTTTGAAAATTTGATAAGCACTTTGTTTGAAGCATCTTCACCCCTTAACCCTAATCTCAATCATTATAACTACGTGCCTAACGCAGGCCCTTGCCCTTAACTCAGCCTAAAGCTAATCGTAACCCAAACGGCCAAAAGGTCAAGGTCTAAAATCGGTCCTCACAAAGATAGATGTACAAGAGTGCACACACACACACAGTATACACGAATATCTCTCTCAGCAGCGGAGCACCACCTCAAGGTCCAGCCCACACTTGTACCACAACTCCTTCCGCTCCTCCAATGTTCATTAGCGTTGTGGGTTCAATAATTGCGTGCGGATCAGTCGTAACACAAAGCCAATCTAATTACTTTTATGGCTGTGCAACGCACTGAGAGCCTGGCGGGAGCACTGCGGACATCAGTTGGTGGGAAGGCCATAAAACGATTAAGAGTGCTAAAGAGACACTCCCCTTTAAACCAAATGAAGCTGGGGCAATCATCTCTGGAATTGATTGGCATTGCCTCGCTGCTCGGCTGACAATAAGGACAGGCTGGCAGACAACTGAGAGGGAGGGGTAAGCACCCACGCAACCCTTATTCCATAGCTGAATTGAAAATTACCCTCGGGTAAATTACAGTCCCAATATTTTTCACATGAGAAAAAAATCCCTTTAGCGATTTAGGAGTGTTGAATATTCCTAGGAATGTTGGCTCATCTGCCTGAACATGGTGACTGTAGAGGGGAGGGAAAAAATACCCTAAAGGAATCCAGATAATAGCAGTTTTAAAATGTTACAGTAAAATACAAGAGGCAATATTATGCCCTTTCTAAACCCCCAGCATCAAGTGAATGAACTCCTCTTTTCCCATAGTGGTATAAATGAGTGCAATAAAGCCGGCGCGGTGCTGCCGGGAGAGCAGGCATCAGTCATCCTGATGGAATTAGACCGTGTTACCCACAATTCTCCCCTGCACCCCAAACTGTGGTGAAAAAGAAGAAGAGGGCTCCCATCGCAAAGAAGAGATGTCATATTGATGGACGCCATGTGGATAAATAAGGACTGCTGAGAAAACAGCTTGTGTTTTTAATATCAATTAATCTCTGGATCGTTTAGTCTAGAAAACGTCCAAAAGTACAGAAAAATGTTCATCACAATTTCTGGGAGTCCAGGCTGATGTCCTCACTTAACTGGATTCACTTAAAATGGATATTCTCCTCTGTAAACCTACTTAGGATCTATTTGATCTATTTGGCATTTGCTTGCATCATACAACCATTTTTCTGCTATATAAAAAAACAGCACATGAATGTAAGCAGTATCTTCATATGCAGCACCGTCCTGGCATAGACTGTAAGTGGGGCACTTGTAGGTGAATTAAGAAAAAGGACACTGGCTCCTTGAGGTTTGCAGCACATCACTCAGATGAAGCAACAAAATGTAATATATGCATGGGGGAGGTAATTGAATTTCAAAGACACATTCTCCTGTTTTCCATATGGCCCACCAGTATGGCCAGGGCATGAGTCTAATAACAGGCAATTACTATAGCAAGCCTGAGTGTGTGCTGCACTCTGACAAATAAAAGGGCTTTTAAAAGACCATTCGAGGGTTCCTCAGACTGAAACCATTGTGAACCAACAGAGGGATTCTGGTGGATCCCCCGTTAAAGGAGCTGAAAACTTGGTTTGAAATATAGTATTGATCTCTAGCATTAAATATTAAATGAAATGAATAAAAAAAATAAAAAAAGATCAGATCAAAATCAAGTTCTGAATGTTAGAATTAGACATTATCTGTTCACTTATTCACAGAAATCCACAAATTCGAAACCTAAAATGTTCAAAATCTGTCATTGGAAGCCATTGGAATCCTTAACTTTAGAGTGTGGGTTACCTTATACTGAGTTTTCATGGGAAAATGAGACTTGCAACAATAGCGAATGTGCCGCAGTGGATGTAAACAAACATAATGCTGCAGTATTGTTGAGCTCTTTAATTGAGAGCATGCTTGGCTGTTTAGAGACAAAGGGAGAGGTGACCTGCGCTCGTCGTTCCCACACTGTCCTGCTTTTGCCGAAAAATGCCAGCTGGAATGTGCGCCAGTCTGTCGAACCCATTAAAACGCACGGCTCTGGTTAACACCGCCGAATGCAAAACAAAAGTATACATTTTTCTTGGATTTATCAGCTAGAAAAGAAAGGCCAGAGCACAGATTTGGTTCGTGAGCTCTCACTTTATCATTTCATTTCAATTATAAATCATAGGGACCAAATTCTCCCATTGCACACCAAAGACTGGGCAAAGCTACAGTGGGAAATTGTAGTGTAGACACCAGCAGTAAAAAGAGTTCATACAGAAATGTACAAAAAACAGCTGTGTGTGCAAAATGACCTTGTATAGCAACAACCAACAAGGACAATTCATATTATTTGTTGCAAAGAACGTAATTTACATCACCTAGTGTCTAGTTTGGAGCAACACACATTTGTGCTACTCATCACCATAGCTTTTATTATAATAATATGTATTGTGTCATAATGTGTTTGTATTAGAATATGTTGTGATAGAATATGTGTGAAATCAACAAAAATGTGTGTTGTCCCAACCTAGATAAAGGAATGTGGTGAAAATGACTCCTTTAGTGTGTAAAACAATAATATAATACACATTACACAGAGACGCTACCAATTAGAAAAAAAAAGACTTAAAATTTGCTACAGCGGACTGTTCATATAATCATAATTTGTTATTCAAAATAATGTAAAACCAAGTACACTTGAGATGCAGTGCAAGGAAGCAGGGAAGACTAAAATAAATACTAAAAATGTGACAAGAGATTTCATCACCCAAAAAACTTTGAAGGCATTCAGATTTTGTTCGCTTATTATTACCCCTTGTTGCTTCAGAATGCACTAATTATCCCTCTTCTTAGCCAGTGAAGCTTTGAATAAAATAAATGCCTGTTAAAATGTACACAACCTCACCTTTAAACTGTAAAAAGGCACAGTTAAAACAAAGGGTCTATAAATGAGATCCCCGTACACAGAAACAATGTGAAGACAAACGTCCATGAGGTGGTGGGCGGGTCCATGTGGATGACTGACAGACAAAAACAGAGACGATGGACGAGTAGAGTAGGTTGTGACAGGTGGGTGGGGTTAGTGATGGTTGCGTCAGGAGGTGTGCAAACTCCTGCATGCAGGTGGTTGAACATTTGAGGGTGAGGGGTGTTAGCATTAGCACAATTAGCCAGGAAGGCCCATGGAGGTTAATGGTAATCCTAAGGTGGGGACAAGGTGATATCATCAGTCTTGTTCATGGCTGGTAGTAGTGGGGTTAGTGATGGTTAGCACCATACTCCAGTTAGCCACAGGTACTGTCAGGTGCTAACACTGTTAGCATTCTCCTCAGGCTAGCATTTGAAGTTACATGTCCAGAGTCTTGGTTTGGTCGAGGTCGTTTCTTGACATTAACAGTCCTACAGTCTAGCCATCTTCTCTGGCCGAGAGTGGATTTGAGTTACAGGCTCCTGTCATTTCAGACACTCACCCAGGGCTGCTCGAAGCTGTAGGTCCTCCTGCGGTCGTCGGGGTCGTCCGGGACGTTCTGGGACTGCTGGAACTCCTGCCTCAGCCTCTGTATCCGGTCGTGGTTGCTAGGGGCTAGCCGGTTACTGGGGAGAGAAGAGAGAGAAAAGAGGGGGGAAAGATGGATGATGAGAGGTCCATTGTGAACGAGTGACCTGGTTCCATCAGCGCAGCCGGAAAATGGCCTGCAGGATAAAGTTCTTTAAGGTCCAACGTGCTGTGTTTATGAACTGATCAAATGCACTGTTGACAATGGAAAACCAACCCAGATTTCAACCCAGATAAAACATAAAACATGATAAGTGAGGGCAGAGCCAAGAGCGGGCTTACAGGGGAGCCAACAGCAATATGAATCAAACTAATGTGCCTCTGATGTATTATTCATAACAATGAACAAAGACTAGTGGTGAACGGTGAGCAGTACCACAACACACACACCACCTCCCTCTACCCCTCCCGGCCTCATATCATTCAACTACTGCGCTGCTATTGTCTGTTGCAGCCCTGCGGTGCTTACATCAAACAATGCTGCCTTCAGTGTAACTTTCTCATGGTACACTGAACAAATGCACTCTAGCTGGTCACTCATATAGTTACAAACTGTAACCATATTGGATGTTTTGGAGTCTAAAATGTTCAGTAATTAAATATGAAAAGTTTTAGAGATGTAACCCGTTGTCGGCATGTAAAGTGAAGGTTTGTAGGTTGTCAACATGTCTTTGCTCCAATGTCTAAAAGATCAGTCCTTATACATCTGGTGTACATGGCAATTAAAGACATTTTAATTAAGAAATTCTGAGCCCAGCATCACTTGTACCCAAGACTGCTCAGAATCTTGAACAGAACACTTCTTGTTGAAGTTGTTGGACCTATTTTGGGTCCCGTTTGCAATTTGAATTTTATTTAATTTTTGTCACTCCTGAATGAATGGTGTTTTCCTGTTAGTCTAAACATACATAAGAAAGGACATTTATTGATAGATGGGTTTTCTTTTCTGTATCTCAAAACAGTTTCAGGTATTCCAATGGTAAAAACTCCATGTCAGAGTACGTAAAACAGATCTTCTGCAGATGAATATAAATCTCTTGACATCAAAGTATTTGCAACTGTAGAGACACATTATATTTATGATCTCTTTCTGTAGTTTATCGTCTTAGTTTTGTCTCAGCCTTAACTGGACCTGGGCATGGAGCTGACTTGGACATTCAGAAAGAAAGTCTTGACCACACTTTATACATATCAAATGCATTCTTTGTTAACATCCATCCAGCTATAGTAAAGGTTTATTTATTATTTCTTTTTATTTCATTTGAAAGGAACTATCAAAGTTTTTCTATAATAGAGACGTTTCCACTGGTCCCTGAGCTCATAAATGGAGAGAAATATAGGACATGCATGTAAAGGAGAAGACAGGTTAGTGTTAAATATATAAGGCCTCCTACAGAGGAAAGTAATTAACACATTTTCCCTCTCAAACTGTGTGTGTGAATAGACGTGTCAGGGTCGGTGTATGAAGGACCAGCGGGGTAACGTTGACTCCAAGCTTGACTTTTCAGCTTTCTAACTCTGCCAGGAAATTCCTGGGGACGGTCTTATCTCTAAAACTCAAAAGGTCAAACCTGCAACTCTTTCCAGTCCCAAAGCTCCCCTCAGTTTTGGTTTTGCAAACCTTTTTCTGCTTACATAAGAATACCTTAAGGTCAGCATAAAAATTCTGAATTGTATTTGTTGAGGGATACGAATAAAAAAACAAACAGGATGTGCATGTGTAAAAAAAAAAAAATCTGAAAAAGAATAATAGGTTATGACAGTAACTGCACAATTTAAACAGGCAGAATATCAATTTATCTTTATGAGGTCAAAGTATGACTCCATCCATAATATGACTGCAATAACTGCCTAAATTAATTTCATCCATCACACAACAACCAGATAGTAGGTTTATAATGCTATAACCTAAAACACAGCAGCAGCACCACCTATTAACTCCAGACACACACACACACACACACAGTCGAAAAGCCAGAGCCAGTCAGTCTTGTTAAAGACCAGGAACCTGTCATATGTGATCCTGCTAATCTCCATGATATGTAACACAGCCGCTTGGCCTCTTTAGAACACAGCTGACCTGATAGGCGGTACATGTGTGACCCTCTAGCTATGGGTCAAGGCCTCACAGAAAAGCTCATATGTGATGGTGTGTAACCTGTAAACAGATGTGTGTATCATTAGGAGAACAAAAAAATCTGAAAGAGAATTTGTTTCTTAGTTTGTCATGGATCAAGTAAAACAAAGTGATTCAGTCTCAATTCAAGTCCAGCGTTTGCCAGATGAAAGATGTTCCCTCTCCTGAGATAGTCGCTCAACCCTGTAATCAAAAGTATATCATCATTAAGGCAACCTATAGACCCATCCTATATACTCGAATCCTGCCCGAGAGACTGAAGAGAAGAGAAACTCAAATAAAGGGATCAAAGATCTCCAATCCTCTAGTCTGACAAAACACTGTAAATCAATCAAAGAAAGAGCAACACTGCAATACAACTGTACTGCCAAAAAACCCCAGAGACAGGGAAGAACAGCGGGCTGAGATTTAGTCTGAGATGAGCTTCATCCTCTGGACAGGCTCACTCAATATCTGGCACTGCTGTATGAGGCTGAAAGGTCACTGTGTGGCTTTGTTGAGTGGAGTGTCTCTGGGACTCAATAACAGGACTGTGGCTTGCTGACTGGGCTGCCAGCAAAACTGTTTACGCTGAGATGCACCCTGCCTTTCATGGTCGGGCGTGCCTTCTGAAAAGCTGTCTGTCTCAGTCTTAAGCCTGGGAAGGAGGGAGCTTTGAGAAGATGTAATGTCTGCATTGTGGGCAGACTTGGACTTCAGAACTACACTGCTACAATATGCTCTAATGCGGCATGGTGAAGCAGAGAGATTGCAAGAAAAGAAGCTTTGAGGATAAGATCTATTTTACCTATTTTCGCCTTTTGTTTTCTCTCCCAAATAAGTTTCTGCTAATCTGAAGGGTTGTTTAAAGCATGTGTGATCATCTGGCCACTTGTTCTTCTTGCCCTGTTGGACTTTTTTAATGACACTGCCATGATCCTACATCTTGGAAATTAACTTGGCGAGAACAATGTTACTATTTCTGATAGGATTGATGGCCAGAAGTATGAATTCAAGACCCAGGGCTGTAATAAACAAGAATGATCCTTTAAGCCTGGAAAGGAGGAGGCTTTTGTAGGATTTGAGAAGTCTGCATTGTGCCCAGACTTCAATCTCCACAAAGCCACAACACACAGATAAAACACACAGATTTAAAAAACAGCAAAGCTTTGAGAGGAAGATCGAAGCAATTAAAGACAGCCACTGGAAGTCCTTGCTTCATTTGGCATAGAAGAGGAAGTGGTCCAAATTGGACCTAACTCCAAACTAATAGGATTTATCAGATCTGTGCTGTCACTTCAAAATCCCCCATGACATTGACAGTGCTTCCACGGATCCCAATCAAAGCATGCCAACAGATAGAGGGAAGGCCTCTATGGGGCAATGCACAGTAAGTGGCAGAGGCAGCTGATGGACAGAGTCCTAATCCTGTGGATTATAAATGAATGGCCTCATTCACACAGGCTGCTCTTCCCATGCCTATAGGAGCATCCTTCAGACCGACCACCAACTGTACATGGGCATAAATTTAAGAACCGTCCACTCATTTAGAAGACTTGGTGACTTTTAGTGGATCAATGTGCCCTTGAAATGAATGCAAAGCTGAGGGTGTCCACATGGTTTTGGGCAGTAAAAAAGAAACAGCTGTATCCGACTAGCCACCAGCTGGCCCACGAAGACCATCTGAGCAAGTACAGCACAGCGAAGTGCTGAGGCCTACACGGTGGAGAGATTCAAGTGGATCTTGTGTCTGTTTTGTGACGAGGGCTCTCGTGGCGAGTGGTTACAAGTGGGGTGACCTTGAGGATACAAGAGCAGCATTGTTGGTTCACACTTCAAAGTCGCAGATGAAAGCATCACCCCAAGCATGCAGCACACATGCAGCACTGTGTGAAGGACTATTAACAAAGCCAGCCAAGTCAGTGTTTCTTGAATTTTATCAGAGTCTATTTCATCTCTAAATTAAAGGGCATCTTTTGCCCTAACGCAAATTAACAGTTGCCAATTCATATAAAATCACACCTCGCTCTTAATAATACATGGATTGTATTCTGTGATATCCTATCTATTCCATTTGCCAATAATCCTTAATTCATAATAATCAACTTTTTAATTAAAAGCCACCATCTTAATTAAACATTTAATTAAGCATGGGTAGTCATGGGATTCCCATCTCGAATGTGACTGTTGTACTGACTAGCTTGCCAGCCTGTTAAATAAACATTTACTGATGTAGCGATACATATAGTAAGAAAACAGCGCATGTCGTGAATACGTGTCCCCCCTGAATGCAGCAGCTGTGGCGGCTAGTTTCTGTAACCTTATCAGATGAGGGAACTAGGCCCTATATCCTCTGACAAAGAGAGCAGCTGGTGGAGCCCTCCTCTGCTGTGAAAAATGAACTGAGATGCTGAAGATGATAATCCAGGTCTATTGATCGAAGGCTCACAGACAGCTAGGAGGGAGACTGATGTCCTTGCTAACTGGTGCTAGCGGCTAACGGTCCATCTGTGAGCTGCTGCATGGCAGTGTCCCTGTTATCTACTGCAGCAAAGCCGCAAAGATCGGCCTGCTTCCTCAATCACACACTTATACTAATCTGGGATAGATATTGATTGTTACTCGCTAGCAACAGATGAATACTAGAAAGATCTTTACTTGGGACATTTTACATGGACATCCTTGGATTAATGATGTGAAATCTTTATTTTAATGACTAATTTACCCTTTTAGTACACAGTATTTCAAAACAGATTACAGTGTGATATTCGTTATAAAGATGGTCTGTTGCTGTATGGTACACACCTAAATTGCTAGCATATTGTCTCATAAAGGATACAGTAGTGTAGAACTTTACATGTACAGTTAGGCTGAAGTACTAAACCATTAGCCACAGAAACGGGTAGGTTTAATGCTCTCCCTGAAGAGGGAAGGTGTTTACTTATTTTTGCTAGACTGAAGATGAAGTCCATTTTATGTTTAATGTGCTTCATATGATGATTTAATGGCTACACTTTTTAAGAAAATGTCTGCCATTTCTGCTGACTTCTTCAAGTCGGATGTTTGGAAAAGACTTGGGTTGTGTTTCAGGAATGGAACTTTTTTAGTGGCAAATTTTATTTGTCTGAGAGGAGACAATTTTTTTTACAATTATTATTATTATTATTATTATTATTATTATTATTAACAATGAAATCAACAAAATAAAATATTATTTAACATTTAATTATTGGTTGAAATGAAATGATTTAAATAATAAATTATGCTCTGTTTTGACAAGTGTTGTTTCACCACTGAAACTGCATAATTGGTGTCTAATAAGCTGATGTGTACCAGGCACTTGTATGTGCATGACACAAAATAAAATATCATAATTAGACAAAAACAAAAAAACTAGAAGCTGCTGGTTTACATTTTAGTATCAGTTTTAATATCCAGATCTTTGTCACTTTGATGCTGCTATTGAATTTCAAAGAAGTTGGTTAATATATACTGTATATGGGTGAATTGCTGAAAAAGAACAAGCATGTTCAGTTGATCTTCCTTGGATACATATAGGTTAAAAAAGGATTAGCACAGATGCTTGACTACTCACAGCCTCACTGGTGTCTGTTGATGCAGTGGAGAGATTAGTGGGGCCAAGAGGCCACTGTGTCTGTTGTGTCTGAGGCCATTTAGGCTCTTATTAACCCGATCTTGCTTTTACTCTGGATTACACGGGCTTAACCCTGAAACACTGATAGAGCCAAATTGATCCGCACAAACATAGCAATTAGATGCCGATCGATACAATATCTCCACACTTAGCAACTCATTATCAAATCCCTGGCATTTGCCTCATCATGTCAATTGACTAAGTAAGAATAAAGTGGGGCTGCATGTTGATAAACTGCAAAAACAAATCAGTTAGTATGCAAAGGAAGATAAACAGCCTGGCAGAATTTCCCATTCTATGTATGAGCTTGTGTTGACAGGGAAGTTAAGAGGCTAATGAATCTAGCTAGCACGTTCTGTAACCCAGGCCGAATCAGACACAATCTGCACGTTCGTGGCCCGGCTCGGATCAAACCGCTCTCTTCTGAGAGGGCACAGCACTGGCGCAGCGCCGACATGCCGTGCCAAGCTTAGTGGCTGAGTGTGTATTTGTGTGTGCGTGTTCATCAGGAGAGAAATGAGGCACTTTAGTAGAGTTGGTGAAATGCTGCAGTAGGAGGAGAAGTCACTGGGCCGCGCTAAAACAACTGCAGCTCTGCAGAGAAATGTAGGTTGATTTGAATATAGATTACAAATTAACATTAGTCATGATCCGAGGTAATGTGCAATGAGTCACTGTTTCTGCTTGTTCAACAGTGGATATAAAAGTAGACATACTGCCTTCTTTCATGACTGAAAAGGTTCACTAAAAACAATACAGTAATACTTTGTTTAAGGGTTTAAATTCAAAATCATCTGCATTTTTGCAACACTGCCTAATAAACTCCATGCATTTCATCCCCTAAGGGATATGTAGGGTTTTGGAAAGAAACAATTCATTTGTTTTCCCCAATCTAACAGTAAGCCACTTTTTCTAAAAAGGATTAATTTTGTGCAGCGCGTGAACCTTCACACAGATCCCGTCCTGCAACTTACAGTAGCATTCATTCTGAGCCTTAGCAATCCCACGGGGTGTCAACACTTGTGCAAAGCAGACAGTAAACATTGGAATCCATCGACGGAACGGATTGAATTTAATTGGTTTTCAGTTTTATAGGGCATCTCTATTTTTCCAGGGCCACTGCCGGTCAGAAATGTCGGAGATGGTAATATAATATTTGACTGATATTAATGCATGCACACATACACACACACATTTAAAGTATGATGGCTAACTGGTCTTAGATTTCAAGCTATGGCGCCACTGGAGGCAATAATGGCGTGACACACAGCTATATGCCTCCTTTTAATTCATGGGCCAATTTCATGCTTGCACACATCAGCGTATCGATGCCGGCCTGCTTGGTTACAAGCAAATAAATTGGACTGTGTTCCTGATATCTGTAATCCTGTCCTACTTTTAACAGAGGTGGGGAGCACACTGTCCTATGTGGACCATTTAAGTATCATTACTCAAATCCCCATCGGATTGCGTGGTGGGGCCACATTTGAATATGTCACTGTAATAATCTGCAGGGGCATTTCACATATGGTTTAGCAGGAGCTCCAATCCCATTTCCTAACAGATGCTTTCAATACATTCTTCATGACGTATTCTGAGATTGAACTTCATGTCAGGATTAAAATGAGGAGATTGTGTAGGATATAATCTCATGGATGCCTTCAGTGGAAAATACTACGGGATCAGACGTACTGTACTGTGAAACAACAGTCTGCCACGCCTCTCTGTTATACTGTGCAAACAATTTAAAAATCCATTATTGTGACCAAATAATGTCTTTGGATGTCCTGTTGGTATGGTAACATGGTTAGCCATGGAACCAGCATTTAGTTTGAGACTTTCCTCACCAGAAAAACAACTGCATTGGTCATTTGTTCAAATATGTAAAATACAGTATGTTCTGATAAATGGCCTCATGCAGTCGTGAGAGTAATGACTGTGCTCTCTAAGTAGCAAAGGAAGAAGTGGCATGACTTTGTTATAGCAATGGAACATCACTGGGAAGAGATCAGGGAGGATGGTTGGAAGTACAAAGTGTCTGACAAAGAGACTGCGATTTGCATCCTATGATAACAGTCAACATTGGTTTCTATCAACCATGACGCCAATGTTTTCCTAAACTTAACCCAGTAGTTTTAGTTATGTCAACGTAAAAAAACCTTATCCATAGAGATGGCAGATCAAAAACGCTCATATGGGCCATTTTGGTAATTAAGGGATGAAGAGCTGTAGATTAACTTTATCACTATTATTACTCTATTTTGACCCCCTGAGTTCAATTTGTCTTCCAATGCTTACAGCTTATAGCTAGGTATCGGGAGTCATCATAAATAAATATATTAATCCTCAGGGCAGATGAAGACTTTAAGAACATAAAATCCACCTGAGAGTAGTCGTGATTTATTTGTTAGGATATTCTTTATAAACCACAAGCTGTTTCCCTGTCTCACCCGTTACGTTGCAATTCCTTCCCCACATTGAAATGCTAAACGGATATCTGATCTTTTCCACATTAACACTGGCTCCCAATCTAACATGCCATCATGGTTGTAGTGCTTTGATGTAACAGTGACAAACGGTGTCTAATCTCATCCATCACTGACAGATGATGATCTCCTCGGTGTAGGGAAGCATAATAAAGGCAAGCAGCTAAAACAGGACGACGATGTGATTAAGGACAAAACTACATGTAAAACCGTGAAAATGTTCATTCACTTGTGTTTACAATTTTAACACTTTCTTTCCTTACTCTCTATTGGGTTTAAGAAATTATAAAATTGCTCACAAATGCTGAACAAATTCTTCGTTGCTCTTACAGCTTTCAGCTCATGTCTGTCTCACTCCCTCTCTCTATTCATCTCACACACAGATATAAACACACACACACACATACTCTTGCTCTGTCTCTATCGCACCTTGCTTCATTGCTCTCTCCCCTTCACACACTGACACTGACTTCAGGGTTAACAGGAGATGACATCCATCACATCACACCATTCAATCAGTCAATGGACAGATGTGTGCTGTCAGATAAGCCACTTATTGTAATATATCTGAGCTTCACAATGCCGTTATGATCCCACCAATCATAACTAATGCTTACAGGCCACTAGTCTTTATGATTCATAGCCGATCACCATGATTCAGCACATTCAGTCACCTGGGGAAACTGTAACCAGGCAACAAGGTTTGGATAAAGGGCCTTCTGAGTTAATGGCTTTACCACAGCCAGCATCGCACCCTACTAATTATTCCTTTCTGTGTCAACATGGCTGTAAAGTAGGCTCTTCTAGCCCATTAACTTGTAGTGGTGCTTTAATAACTCTGTAGAGAAGCGAAAACTAGTTTCAACCTGCCTGTGCCCACAAGAGCTGTGTTTTCCTACAGGTTGTGCAAATTACTGGCAGAGTTTGAGGACGCAAAGTGTGAGATGAAAGTGTGAGGGGAAGAGGAGAGGATTTTCAAACCAGCGGGGTGAGTGCACCGTCTTATCAGCAGTGGATTAGGGAGGCATTAAAGAGTCCAACTTTCTTTTTTACATTTTTATGAGGTCTCAGCTAAACTAAACATTGATAACGAGGCCTGACTTTTTCATACTCATGAATAAAGTTCAGTCTGAATCAGAAACTACATTTGCACAAGTTCTTTGGCCCTTGTCTTTTCATGCTGGCAGAGCATCACAGACTCTCACCGAAAGATTCTTTCTGTCTTTTAAAGTTGAGGAAAAAATGGAGTCTAAAATATTTCAGGTTTTAGTCAGGATGCAGGGGACCTGAGTGGTCAGTTTAAGGTCAGTTTAAACCTAGTACATCATAACTTAATATATCCCTCTATTCACCAAGTAAGGCTGGATTTTGCCAATTGCTCAATGACTCAAGCACCATGGAAGAGTTGCAGAGGTGTATTTTCTTTAACTTAAGTCTAGGCACTTGTATTGCACTTAGTAGGCTATTGTTGGCCCGAGTTAGCCCAATTGGTGTATTTTCTTGAAGTTGGTTGAATATCAGGGGATAAATAAAATCTACCTTCAAAAATTCTAGATAATTTGGGTCAAAATGTGCCTTTGACGGGTGCAGAAATGACACAGTAAAGTATCTGTCCACCACCAAAAATGCATCCACAGTGGTAGGTGGAACTGGAGGGTATAATATGAACTTTCTGAGTGTTATGCCCTCCAGGTGAACCTGAAAACTAGCACTGCAAAAATTAAATTTCAAAAAGACGAGACTTGATACAAAAATGACCTGAGGACAGACGGATCTGGTCAGAAAGACAATGTATTCCCCTATCCTAAGTGCGGTCAACCCAAACGGATCCAAATAGCAACAGAAAAGCCCGCACTGAAAGGAAACGTGAAGACCTATACTCCCTAGGATAATAGTAGCCTTAGCAATGACAAGTGCTACAGTGCAGAAGGAATTTGGCATTTCAGACTGAAGAGAATACAGTGAAAATAACTGTAATGACTAATAATGACTTTGAAGCTATCAGATGCATGAAATCCATGGAGTAAGAAAGACTGATTTATCTTTGTATGTATCAAAGACTGAATTAGACAATGCAGCCTACATTAGCTAGCAGCCACAATGATCTGTACATTAGGAAGCGGACAGTCTGAGTGCGACATTATTCACAGCAACCAGAGAAAGGATTCATCTCTTCTATGACAGCAGAATGGATCACCCTTTAAAGGCAGAAAAAGGAAATGAGGAACGAGACAGAAAAAGGAACAGTGAGATAACAGTCATTTGGGCTGCGGCTGAGGCGATTGTAGCTGAGGAAATAAGTAGACCGAAGCTAAATTAGAATTCCAATCCCAGTTTTGGTGAGAAAGGTAAGGGTTTGACTGATGCATATCTCCAATGTCGGCTGATAATTTTGGTATGGCCTGGTCTGGTGAGGAAGGAGAGTGGGGAGAAATGAAGGGGAGGGAGGGAGAATGACATTGAGAGAGAGAAAGGAAATCGAATTGGAGCAGTCTAATTTCTGGGGCAGGCATCATGGTCCAGCTCGTATGACACTCTCTCTTTCTCTGTGTCATGGCGACCGGGGGGTGACGGATGGACGTCTCACTTGTAATGGTTCCCATTTTCAGAGAGCTGTATAATACTGGCCGACTGAAGCATCAGCAGCATCTGATAAATCATAATCTAAGTCAAATTAGGATCCATTATCATCAGGAGGCAGGGGGCCCTTTCCCTCTGTTTCGGGCTGCATCGGAGGAAAATGAGACTAGAGGCATCTTGTGACAGCAGGCAATTTTGAGAGAGAAAGAGTGAGTATCTGGTGTATGATTGCCATGGTAATGTGTGTCCTAGATGCCAGGGAGACTGCTCAGACAGAGGCTGGCATTTGGCAAAACCATGATCATAACATGAGCCCATTCTCATGTGCATTTAAACCATCCATATCACTACTTTTTTACAAATGTAAGCTCCTCACATTGAATTCTGTACATGTTTTCATCAACAAGAAGACTACTGTCAGATATATTACATTATTTTAAGTGTGGCAGTCTACTTTGCCAACTTAAAGAGGAGATATTTATATGATTATATTTCAAAATGTACTGTAAACTTGTTACACATTTGTTTGTTTTAGTTGTCACGAAGACATAAAAATGTCAAATTAGTGTATTGTGACTCATGTCTCATCTCTAATGCATTTTAGTTAACAAATTATCCCATGCACAGTAGCTGAAAACAGAGCAAAACATTTGTTTTTCCAAACAATTCCTCTTGGGAATGGAGCTGAAGAGCAGCACTGGTTCAGCAAGCATTCATTAAAAATTGGGACTCTACACACCAACTTCATGAAATATTAAATATACAGTAGCTTTTGGAGGCAAGGATGTGTTTTCCAGACCACCAAAACAAATGTGATTTTGTACAAAAATACAAAGAAAAACACCAAATCACATTTCTGTTGTCAGCACCTGAGGCTCTACAGTTACTTCTCTAAAACTGAGATAGCACCATACAAATACCTCTGATTCATTTTTTGTCCTCTAAGTTTTAAAGGCTAAGCAGAGCTTTCTCTTTGACGGTTAAGACCTTGAGCTTTTATCACACTGCCTGTTGCTTCTGCTACCATGCGAGACATAAAATCAAATCTAGGAAGTCCGCGTTTGAGTAACAGATAAAAGCTTTTGAAGGCTTATCAGACACCAAAACAGGGAAAAATGGTTTATAATAGTATGAGACAGGATTTTACAACTCTGGAAAGTTATGAAGTGTCAATTCAACTTTTTTGTTGGACGACCTTGCGTTTTTTGTTTTTTTTTACCAGAGCCTCGTGTGCGGCACCCTCACTGTGTCAACACAGTGGTCTTATTCGAATGAAAAAGGGTCTGTGTTATTTTTCACACAGTGCTATTGTCTGTTTGAACCCAGCCTTTGACAGTACTGATTTCTGCTACTTTCATTTACTGAGGAATTCTGTTTCAAAACAAAGCACAATTAGCCACGATGAGATCAACAATAATAACAGTTGACATGAGTGTTTCTGGATGGTCCTCTAACATCATTACCACCCCTCACATACTTCTCTGGGGAAGAGCTGTGGATGCAGAAATATTCTCACTCAAGTCAGAGCTCACTGAGTGGACCCAAAAAGAGCCACAGGATGTGCAGAGCGAAAGAGTGGAAACTTGCAAATTTAGGCAAAGTAGGACCGGAGCTACAGTGATTTTGATTTCTTTTTCATTCAGTGATTAATTTGGCTATTTGAGCTTGAAGGTCAACAGACCAGTTAATCAGCTTACATAAACACATGTGGGCAAGTATGGCTTCAAACAAGAGGCACAATGTCTAAGCTGCATTTTCCCTCCCTGACAGCAACAGTGTGTTTTAACTTCACTAGAAACATTGTGGTTATTCAACTCTACATACTGAGGTTTGGCTCAACCACAAAGATTATTTATGCCTTCTCAGAACATTTTTAGAGCTGATATCACTCTCTCACTCCAAACATCAACTTCTAGTTAACCTCTCCTGGTTAAAACAGATGTTAGAGTTGTTTAACTTCACATCACTAACAGATGTTAAAGTTGTTTAACTTCACATCTGTTGGCTGAAATCTCCAGAGTCCTGCAGTCATCATAAAGGAAATCCTGGGTACCCTCCTCCCTGTCCTCCACCAACAGATCCCACAGAACCAGCTGCAGCTGAGAACACCACCAGGCACTACAGACACACATAAAGACCATCCTGCTTCTCCTCCAGACAAACGTTTCAAAGGAGGCCCACCATGAAACACCCATAGCACCAGCAGGGTACAGACGCTTCCTCTTCTTGCTTCCCCGCCTCGACTGAATCCCCCCCTCCACCTCTTCCTGGCTTTCAACTCAATGCAGCCTGAACTCCCCATTGTGCTGACCACTGGGACTGTTCACAGGTGGAAATGCTGTGGGATTTGGTGAGTCAGGGGGAAATTAGTTCTAGAAGTAAACTGAAGACAGGGTGGCAAAGTGGAAAAGCTTACAATTTGTCACCATCTGTCTTCTGTGAGTGTGCATGGGTTGGGTTGTAGGAGTGTTTAGGTAGGCTGCAGTGGTAAGTTTTTGTCAAATGTCAGCAATAATGTTGCTGCTGTGGGCGTCATGTTTTTTTGTTCAATTATTGGAGAATTTCAAAATCAAATTCGAATAAAGAGCTGCCGAAGTGCAGTAAAAAAAGAGGAAGAAAGCTGATATTGATTCCATTATATTCGCAGTGTGAATATCTACTAGAATATCTGCTGTCATTCATAAACCTTTTAAGTAACACAGTTTCACACTGTAAATATTTCATTATTTTCTATTCTATTTTATAATTTATACTTTTTATTCAATAAATGTATTCTAATAAAGAATATTTTAACACTTGCGAAGCCCCTTGAGGTAAATTTGTGATCTGTGACACTGGGCTATATATATATATATCTTTATATAAAATTGACTTAAATCTAGCCTGTATGAAAGAGCAATGAAAGGCCACAGTGCATTCTCATGTGCACAGGTGATACAGTAAATCCCTTGGAGCGGCTGACTGGAGGATCCCCCACCCTCTCCACCCAGGCTACTGTCTGCTTCCTGGCAGACAAAGCTCCCTGACTCCTGTCAAAACATCTCCTAACTAGGTAGCAGTGGCTACAGCCGTCGCCTGACGGAGGGCTGACTGCACTGAGACTGTGTGGAGGTCTACATGGGTTTGTGTGTGTGTGTGTGTGTGTGTGTGTGTGTGTGTGTGTGTGTGTGTGTGTATGTGTATGTCTCTGGACTCTACCAGAGAACACAGAAAGTCTGTTGGAAGGCTTGACAGGGCGACTACACTGAGGCTGTGTGTCTGTGTGTGTATTTGTGCATATGGATGTGATGTCTCCGCTCTTTATTTCTTCCCTTCATACGTGCGTTGCCATTAGATTTTTCTGATTTAAACTAATGTTTAAACGATTAATTGGTTAATTGTTCAGGCAATTTATTAAATGTTAAGATATTCAGATTTTCTTGACCGTAAAAAAAAATAAAAATAAAAATGCACTCACTGATGTTCATCCAGTAAAATAGAGCTTGTGTTGTGCTTGATCTGTTTTTGTATCACTATTTTGTATTTTGTGGGTTTAAATGTTAAACCTATGCTGAATTCAAAACTAATTTTTTTTTACTAAAAATGAAAAGCCAAAGCTGCCAGTTTCAATTGAGCAGTTAATAAAAGGTTTGGAACTGCAACAGGAAATAAATTGGAAGTGAATGTGGAGTCCTAATGAGTTTAATAAACAGAAGATGGACTGAAAGGGGCATTTTCTTCCTTATTATTCCACAGTGTTTGCATTAATCTAAGAGTGGTCATGCAAAAAAGACACCTGTCATTGTGTGATGGAAAAACAAGAAGAAACAAAAATAAATAAATAAATAAAGTAGGACATTTTAATACATTTGAATTTTAGCCAATTGTCTGAAAAAGAATTTCTTTGAAGACCCACACAGATTCCCTGCTCTATCTGATGCAACAGAGAGACACACACATGCACCCACATAAAAGACATATAAGTGCAGCCCATCAAAGAGCACCCATGGAAAACTCAAAGGGTGTCACACAGTTTTTGGCAGATACCCGTCACACGGTTCTCCACGGTTCAAATCCCTCTGGGGGGCTGGTTTCTGTCTAGAGAACACTGTCAAGATCCCTAGATGGGAACTCTTTTTGAAAGCTGCGGTGAGAAAGGGATGGAGGGGAAGAGATGAGGTTGAGGGTGGCAGATAAAGGAGTGAAGAAGGAAGACAGTAAAGGAAGGACGGATAAGGAGGAGGGGGGCACAGGCCAAGTGTGAAGGAAATATGATGGTGGAGGCCGAGGGAAGGGGGAACAAAGGAGGTGAGTTTGTGGGGGGAGTCAAGGGAAGATGTGATAAGAGGTGTGACAGAGAGAGAAAACAAAGAAAAAGCAGCTCTGTTCCATACACACTGTACATATTTCCATTTTTTATATGATCTGTTTATTCTAAAGACACAGCAGCTTGAAACATCTAAAGGGTACTTTTTTAGACTAACAGCCTCAGTATAAAACATTTTATATTATGCATTTCTGATTTTCTGGACAATAAGACAGAAAATACTGAAGACAAAGAGACAAAGACACGGGATGTCATGTAAATGTCTGGGTTTGATTCCAGGATGTTGCGGTTTCATGATATGTGCATAGTAAATTGTTTGAGGATAACGGTTGTTATTTTTCATCATGTGATCTCCTAATTGCAGGTGGAGGTGTCATTTTTTGTCTGCATACGCAGCCTGCTTTGTGTTCACATGGGTGCTTGCCTGATGCGGACCTTGTAGATGTGCCATGCCCAGCTGAGCCTTTAGGAATTACCAAAATGCATTTTCAATTTTTTTCTAAATCCCTTCTTCGAACTCTCATCTATTGGATTGCGAACTGGACTACACACACTAAGACCTTGCTTCTGGTATCTGTCTCAAATGTGTTCTCAGAGACCACTTGTGGTTAGACTTTGCTTTCTTGCACGAAAGTGATTTTATTTAAGGGAAACCTGAATGAGGAGAGGAGGAGGTATGCCATGGTATATGCGTTGCATAATGTTGAGGCGCTCCACTAGTGCAGTCAAAGATGCACAGATGGAAAACAAATTACAGGGAAAAAAAAAATTCACTGACTTTTCATCTATTTGTGACTGGATCATCTGAGATGCACTTCAAATGTTTGAAAAGTGCCGACAAGTATGCGTTGCGTTATTCAGATGGTGAACATCACCTTTCTGAAATGAAAAATAGTGAGGAGGAAAGAGCTGGAGAGATAGGATGTCTTTCTGATTCTGAATATGTAATTCTGATCATTTTTCATTTAAGAAGGAGCTGGAGAGGGGTTATGGGAGATAGTGACAAGTCAAGGGATGGATGAAAGCAGGACTGAAGGATAGGAGGGAAATATTTATAGATTAAGGCAGAGGACTGATAAGAGTGACTGAAAGCACAAAAGGAAGAGGAAGGGTCAGTGAGGACCTTCAGAAAAGACTTCAAAGAGATCAGAGTGGACGGAGGATGTTGGGGTGGAGATAAAGGGATAGTGTTATGAGGAGGTGGGGGGCAGAGATGCAGACTATGGCCACGTTCACATTGAGCAAGCTTAATTTTAAAAACATCTTCTTTTTTTTTCTCACCACTATAAACATTTTTAGCCAGCTTAGTGTGGATGTAGTCTATGTCATGGTGCTGTGGAGAAGACTAAGCCCCCGGGCGTTGAGGAAGTGAATGAGGGAGAAGGCATGCGAGGGTGCAGGCTACGTTTTGGCATGAAGTGAATTAATCCCTGGAGGTCCTGCAGCCAGCTGCTGACACAGGCTGGTTTTATAGCGAGCCAGGGGGCCATAAATAAGGCATTATGGGTATGGGAGGGGGGTGTGCTGAGCTTAAGTGTGCCACTTTAAAAGGCCCTTTTGCCATTAGTTGTGTGTCCAAGCTGTTTGAAGTGATAGACCGATGTGTGTGCGCGCTTCTGTGTGGCGCACTGACCTCACTGTGGCAGCGCTGTATTTCAAGTGGCCGGGCCAGACACAAGTCAGGAGCCCTGAGGGATCTGCCCGTCTCAAGATCATGATTCCCTTCTTCCCTGTCTGTTGTGCTGTTAATCACATTGTAAGAGCTGCTGTATAATGGTGGTCTAATGGTGGCCATCTCATCGTGGAACAAAGCTCTTCAGTCACTTGCAATATATTTTACATTGTATCGTGGAGGCTTGACCGTGCATATTAGAACACGTTATCCGTCATTTATTAATCTCCTACATTTCTATATCTGCTAGAGCTCCACAAATTAGACTTGAAATGTAATGTATTCTCCGCTTCCCTCTCACCCTCCTTCATCTCTCCCAACAGCTCCCCTCATTTGTTAGGCCGCCTCCCTTCTTTTGTATCTCAGGGACATGTGTGCTGCTAGTCCACACGACAGGACAGAAACTCTATTGTCTGCTAAAAAACAAAAAATCAGATCTCACAAGATAACGGGTATGTTTTATGTGTATATGTGTGTTACATTGTGCTTGTGTGATTTCATGTGGTAGGTTATAAACAGTACACTGTCTATATATTTAAATTGTGCTTGCCAGTTTTTTTGCGATTGGTCACTACCATATATGGTGTATTTTATTTATATACATTTACCTGTTACGTGTGATTTTATGGGGCATATACATTTTATATATTTACATATATTTATATAAATATTGTGCTTGATTATGGCAAATATATTTCATATATTTACATTGTGTTTTGTATGGTTTCATGTGCTAGGTAACAGTGTATACATTTCATATTTACATTGTTCTTGTGCGGGTTGATGCGAATCTTTCTGTCCTGTTTTATTTGTCCAATATTTCTATTTGTGTGTGTAAGAATTCCCTGTTAGAAACAATTAAGCTGAAGTAAAAGCTGAAGTTTGTATGGCTCTTGTATTACTTACAGCTAAAAAAGGAGCTTCGAGTAAAGTTTACTTATCCATGAAATAACTAATATTCTCTTCTTCAACAACCCTCTGAAACACATCCATATAGTAACTCACATTCACAGGTGGGTAAGTTTTCTTTCTACTACTAGTAGTGTAGAGTTAGTGCCTTGCTCGAAGAGTGCTTGCTGTGGGTTTTTTTCCGACAGGTGGGAGTTGCTTATTCGTAAAAACAAAATAGAAAAACAATAAAACAGAGAAACTGAAGAACAAAATGCTGTCAGGATTATTTTTAAGTTTTTCTGCTCTATGTACTATCTTACATACCTTATAAGCATACTATTAGATAGCACTTCATTGACTTTCATAGGGAAATCAAATCAAATACTGTTTGGTATTTGTCATTTCCATGAAGTGTATGGTCCAAGAATGCTTAGCTGAGAGTGGATCAAAGCGGTATTTGCAAATACAGGGTTTGTTTCAGCCTTTTCAGGGTCAGATGGGTGGAGTTTGTCGCACAGGACAAGGCAATGAGTGGCAATTATTGCAAAGTATCATGAATATTCAAGTCAATTTACACTTTTCTATGATTAACCATGTTCCTGATTTACCTGCATTGCCTTGAAGTGCTAGACTCTACCCTCCTGGTAGTCCCAAACCACTTGGAGTTATTTGCAAATACACTGCATGATCCAGATCTGGTTTGCATGAAGAGAACCGCTTGCAGCACACTAAAGAATGAACTAGCTATTAACATATAAATACCACTTGTCATACCTTCTTCTGTGAGTGTGCGATCACTTGGTTTTTTCAAGGTCCACGGAGCGTGAAAATCCACAAAATTTGACAGGATACAAGGGTTAGTTAATTCCAACATGTGTTTTTTAAAAGCAAGACTGACACAAATGCCCCCTTAAAATAACTCAGGGAACATGACAGGGATAATAGAATTTATGTCACTGGATTAGTGTTAGTGATGGAACGTTCACAGCCAAATCTACTGTTTTTTGGGGGGGGATTACCTCGCAAAATCTGGATGTAATACATTTGGAATTAAATGTTAATATACGGAAATACCTGCTAAAAAATGCATAAGCTTCCTTTCATTGAGGATTATTTGTCACTTAATGATACAATGTAGACTGTAAGTACGAGACCTATAATTGGACATGCAAGTGAGCAAGAGGAAAATTTGTCCCAGTAGGCAGAAATGCCAGAACTTTGTAACACATTCTGGTTCAAAATATGGAAATCACAGCAGGAGATAATCTGTCAGTTCATTTTCAGCCTTTTAGCTTTCAGCTTTTCAGTCGTTTCTTCATTTGGAAGACCCTGACAATAACGGCTTTGGGTTTGTACGCTTTAATGGGGAATTCTGAATAAATACATTTGAGTTCTTTATGAAAACAAATCACTGCCACTTTAGAAAATACTTTCTGAAACAATGAAACGCTGACTTTCAGGTTCAAAAACAAGTCTAGACCAGAAACTTAAGATATGAGTGCAAGACCAGTATAAACACCATTTTTTAGATCAGCAACATTACAAACAACTTGCAATCTAGAGTGTAAAAATCATACCTATATTTCTGTGACAATGACAAACTACTCCTGTGGCTGAATACTGATTATAGAGGACGGAACGTAACCCTGGAAACTCTTGATTTCCTCAAATGGCACAACTGTCGAGTCAAACGGCGATGAAAAAGGCAATTGAGAGAGAGAGGGATGGTTTCTGTGCGTGAGGTTGTCATCACTGCTTCCTGAATACGGCTACGGAAATCAGATCCACGGGGAGGGGAAGGTCAGGGCAGCCCTCCCCAACCTCGGTGCACTGAGAGTGGGCTTTGCTGCCACTGGAGCGCCCCTCGTGGGACAGATCGTTTACCACATATTCTCTCTCATCCACTCTGACTAACCGTTTAAGTCATTCCTTAAGCAAAAATTTCCAAAATGTAGAAGTTCAAGCTTCTCAAATGTGAGGATTTGTGGCTTTATTCTGTTTTAAATAATTGTGGGTTTTGGACTGCTGGTTGGACAAAACAAGAAATTTGAAGATGCCATCTTAGGGGAAAATTGTGATGGGTGTTCTTCACTATTTTCTGACATTTTATAGATGAAACAATTATCCAATCCATCACAAAAGAATGGTAGATTAATCATTGATTAAGATAATCATTAGTTGCAGCATTCTTTGTGTCCTGCTGACATGTCCTTGAGTAAGACACTGGACCTCCCCTCTCATTAAAATGTATTCTGGATAAAGAGCATAGATGGATAAAACCTCAAACATCCCACGATCAAAGTGACAGACTTGACAAAGCAGAGAAAAATCCCTTCTTGATGCAGTGATCTCCTGCCATTAGGACACGTCCACAGACAGCTGCGCGTCGACAGTGAGCGATGAACAGTGGGTAGCAAAATTGGCAATCAATACAAATCTACATAACACACTCCAAATACGCTGTCGATAAAGCCTCAGACGTGAGACCAAACCGCCGCGCCGTTTCATAATCTCACCCAATCACGGCATGTCGCTGAGGTCACGCTGATCTACGCTGTCTAATTAAAAATAAAATAAAAAATTATAAAGACTTCTTTAACTGCAGATGAGGGGGTCCTCGCTGTGATTGGTTAAATTGATTGGCTGGTAAGCGGTGTGAGTAAGAGAGTGAGAGTGCTGCAGTGTTGTCGTGACATAAATCAAGTGTTAAAAGGACATTCGCGGGGACTCCAGCGCATATTGATTAGTCATTATTTGTACTAACGGGCCTAAGGGAAGCGGGGGAGGGGTAGTTGTGGATGTGCTGGCAATCTATTGGCGAGGATCGATAGGTCTCGCACAGGTCTGGCTGGTCCACTACATCACTCCTATTTCATATTCCACTAAGGCACTAGAAAAAAATGACCTAGTATGACTAAGAGCAGTGGTTCCCAACCTTTTTGGCTTATAACCCCTAAAATGAATCAACGACCCCTCGTCACAGGTTGCATATGTCTACAGGTTGTGAGCAGTTTAACCATAGAGTGATTTTTCCTCCTCAGATTGTTTATTTAATTACTAAGAGGCCTGAAGAGGAGAAATTATGCTGTAATTCCCGTGAACAAGAACTCTTAAAAAGTAGAAACTTTTACTTTTCTATCTCGTTAATCATCAAGCAAAGTTGAGAGAGAGACTGATTCAAAGAATGGAAAAAACCCACGTATAAAAATACACAGAAGAGGAAAATATATTAAGAAGAAAAAATGACATGGCTCATCCACAGAGACCGGAAAAGTTTCCCTCCTTCACCGCCAAGCAAGAAAGCTGTCAACACTTCATAGCTGCTTCCTTCTCCTCCACTAAACTATCACTCTCTTCCTCCCTTAATGTCTCTGGAGGCCGTTTGGAATAAAAGAAAACAAGACACAAGCTCTCTTCCATCTCACATTCTCCTCCTATTCCACCCCCTCCCCCCGCCAGAACTACGAGCTGGCAGTTTTGACACTGGTGGTCGGTCGGGGCCGAGGGCCACCGCTCGCAGATGTCTGGTTCTTGTCAAATCTCCTGGAGTGGACAGGATATGGAATAGGATACGTGGAGAAAGAGGGGAGGTGAAAACCTGAAGTCTTGAAAATATCACGTAATGAGGACTAATTGAGATCCCTTTAATCTAGAATGTTTCCTCCGAGTATGTGCTTTAAGGTGATTTAAGAGCCCAATTACCCATCAAAGAGACGACAGAGCCCCCCCTGTCATCAAACAGGCATTAAAAGTTGACAGGAGCTAGATTCTTGTTTATAGGAGAACAAAGAGGAATAAATGAGGATTAAATGAATTTGATTCTTTCTGGTCATCTCTCTCTGTCTG